>JAJOHK020001142.1:0-15624 GCA_022457215.2 Leucocoprinus gongylophorus | reverse complement strand
GCCCTCTATGGTAGAGTTGTGTCTTGTAGCAATAGAGTTACTTGAAAGTGTAGTATAGATATTGTAGTAAAGAGTATCAAGATTAATAATAGTTACTATATAGGATAAAAAAGAGACTAGAATTGTTGTTCTAATAAAAGCTGCAAGTTATAAATAGGCTTAAAGGTATGAGGGTTGATTGTAGTATAGCTAGTATTCTCTCCTTTAGAATAGACACTCCATCATTTAGTGAGAGTATTAGGCTTGGTACTGAGATAATCTAGGCAGAATTAAATAACAAGGTTGAACTGTGAGAAAAACTCTGTTTATTTAGCTTATCTGTATATTAGTATTTTGGTAGTGAAAAGTACTCAAAATTTTTGTGATTTGTAACAACATTGATAAGAGAGACTGTTAGAGTTAAAAGCAGTAGACTTGACTTTTTCATTTTCTTTACTATTTTATTTTAATTTTCACTTCTTTTTATTTCTTGAACTTAGATTTAGAGTTTAGTATGATGTCACACATAACTGTCACAAACTGTCACAAGCCATAGTCACACAAATCACATATCACAGAAAGATATAGAAGGTTCTGGAACAATAATGTCATTTTATATGTCAATAGCATATAATACACATAGCTTTAGGGTAGGCTAAGGTTAGTGTAGTATGAACCAGTAATCTAGTGTATATAAGGTAGAACCTTAGCTTCAGCTCATATACTATATCATCTGTCTGCCATGTAGTTACAACTTCAAATAATTTGATAAAGTCTGAAAGGAAGTTGAGTACTAATAGTAGGTTGTTACTATTGGACATTAGAGATTGAGTTCAATAGGAATTATCTTGATCAATTATCAGACTAGTAAATTATAGTATAACTGCTGGTCTTATATACAAGTTAGATAGTTAGAAGATGCTTAGGGATTTCAGTGTTGAAATACTAAAAGGGACCAAATAGGAGAACTTCACTATGGAAGACTGAGTTTGATGGAAGTATTCTATTATGAAAAACCAAATACTTGAAGGGTTAGGAGATAATTACATTACCACTATAGGGACATATTGTCATATGCCAAGTCCACCCATCCAGAAAATACATCTCCACAGTAATACTGTCTTTCCAATGTTTATTCTACAAGCCTGCTTTCTATGGTAGCCACTTTTCTCACAACATGCTCTTGTAGCAGTGATGCAACAATCTAGATATTCCATCTTCTATGACAGAGATACTTCTATTTGACTTGGTCTTCTATGGCAGAGTCATACTCCTGTCAGTGTTTCACCACTGAAACCTCTACTCAGGATAATAGAGGCTATATCACTGAAACTCCAAGCATATCTTATATTATCTCCTTGTATATAAGACTAGTAGTTACACTGTAATTTGCTAGTCTGATAATCAATGAAGATGACTCTGATTGAACTCAATCTCCAGTGTGTCAGGCACAGTTCACACTAGGGTGGAAGTCCATAGAATGGACTTGTGGAACAATCTTGGCTTCAGCCTATATGCTGTGCCATCTGTCTGCCACATAGTTGCAACTTCAGATAATAGAAAGAAGTTTGAGATGGAAGTGAGTGTTGATTTGGTGTGTTGCTATTGAACACCAGAGATCAAGTTTAATAGGAATTATCTTCATTGATTATCAGACTAGCAAATTACAGTGTAACTACTAGTTTTATATACAAGGAGATAATATAAGATATGCTTGGAGTTTCAGTGATATAGCCTCTATTATCCTGAGTAGAGGTTTCAGTGGTGAAATACTGACAGGAGTATGACTCTGCCATAGAAGACCAAGTTGAATAGGAGTATCTTCTACTATGGAAGACAGAATACATGGAGGGTTGCAGCACCACCATAAGATATGTTGCAAGAAAAGTGGCTGCCATGAAAGGCAGGCTTGTATGATTTGGAGATGATATCACTGCAGGGATGTAATTTCCAGACAGGTGGACTTGCATATGAGACAGTGTTCAACAGCAACATTATTAGACATAGTTCATATTGGGGGTGAAAGTCTATGAGATGGTCTCAGAGATGTGCAGACTTATGGAATGACCTTGGCTTTAGCTTATGTGCTGCACCATTTGTCTGCTATGTGATTGCAATTTCAGATAAGAGAAAGAAGTCCAAGTTTGAGAGTGAGTGCTAATTTGGTGTGTCACTGTTAAATACTGGGTCAATAAGAATTATCTTTGTTGATTATCAGACTAGCAAATTACAGTATGACTACTAGTCTTATACATAGATACATACTATAGAAAATGCTTGGGGTTTTAGTATTAAGACACTGACAGGAGTATGACTCTGCCATAGAAGACTAAGTTAGATAGAAGTATCTCTGTCATAGAAGACAGAATATCTGGATACTTGCATCACTGCTATGAGGCATATTGCAAGTAAGGTGGCCACCATGGAAGGCAAGCTTTATTGGATCAGTTGTTGACAAGGAGTGTACTGTGGGGATGTGTTTTCTGGATGAGTGAACTTAGCATATGACAAACATACTAATCAGTACTTACTTCCATCTCAGACTTCTTCTTTTCATCTGAAGTTATGACCATGTGGCAGATAGATGGTGCAGTATATAAGCTGAAGCCAAGGTCATTTCACAAGTCCATACATCTCCAAGCCAACCTTGCAGACTTTCACCCCTAGTATGAACTATGTCTGACAGTATTATCAGACTCCCAAGTCTGCTATCAATTTTGGGCAGTTTAGTCTGCTAAAAAATTCTCTATTGTAGTTCTATTTGCAAAATAACTTTTGTACTTTAAGTCCAAATAGCTTCTTCTCGTTATAACTCTTCAATGTCAACTCTAGTCCCACTGCTTGGAACATCCTTTAACACCATTTCATATTTCAGCAATAATTTTGTATATCTGCCAAATGCTTTATAACAATCAAGACATATTCATCAAAAAGGCCAATCATCTTTGAGATCTTTATCTTATACTATTCAACCTGCTCAGACAGTTTTGTCTGTTCCTGGCCTAAGTATTGTTCCTGCAGACAATGATCTTAATTGGAAGGATGCTCCCACTACTAATCCTATCACTAATCTGACAGCTAATAGACCTACTTCTTCTACTCACTCATAGTCAAAACTCTATCAGAGCAAAAATACTAATGAGTAGTTGGCCAACATACTTGGTCAACTTGCAAACACCCTTAATGCTAATCAGACCACTAGTCCTAACACTAATTCAAGAGGAACTAAAGCCCACATTCCTGACACTTTTAGTGGTACTAAGCCTGATAAGCTCAATAATTTCCTGTTTCAATGTTATCTCTACTTTTGTGCCAATCTGTGCAATTCAATACAGATATTGTAAAAATCAACTTTGCAATGACCTACCTCACTGGAGTTGTCCAGAACTAGTTTGAGATAGGCCTCAACTAGAAAGACTAAAGCATCCTCCAAGATTGGCTCTCTAATTGAAACCTGTTTGTTGACAAATTATGTTGACATTTTGGTCTTTTAGACTCTATCAGTGAAACAGCCAACATGCTGGATAATCTTTGCATGAAGCCTGGTGACAAGATTTCCACTTACAATATGGATTTTATATTCTATACCTCCCAATTAGGTTGGAGGAATAGTATTCTATACCACTGCTATTACCAGAGGCTCCCCAACCAGATCTAGGATCCCATATCCACCTGGGAACAAGATAAACCTATCTCATTCCAGGACATGTACACTCCAACAATGACTATTGATCACTACTACTGGAAACATGACTGTAAATGCTACTATGCTAGTCAGGCAGAAAAAGAGACTCTTGAGTCTCACTCCTGGAAGAAAGGGAAAGCTTCCACTGCTGGTAATGCCATGGCCTCCCAGAATAAGGCAAATACATTCCTGGCAGCTTCATCTATCAAATCATCTTCTAAATCATCTCTGTTTTCTACTCCTAAGAAACAATCTAATTCTCCATGAGTGGATCTCTCCTCCAAGCTGACCAGCAATGGCAAGTTGACCAGTGACATGTGCAAGAAGCATCTCAAAAACAATATGTACCTCTATTGTAGGGCAGGAGATTACAAGTTAAACTTTTGTCCTAAGAAGCAGACCATGGTCACTCCTAAAGGCTATAGTACTGCAGCAACTGCTAATCCTCCAGCAGCTGCTTCTGAGAAATCCTTGGAACAATAGAGAGCAACCCCTAGGACTCTGTACAGACTGAGGGCTATATTGAACTTCCTTATATAGTAATGAGTTCTATCTAACTCAATGCATCCACTCTTTCTGATCTGTATTCACTCTTTGTCTCTCTTACTTTTTTCTTGATCCTTGGTCAGAATCACCTTAATAAAATCCTGTTCTGAGCTCTAGTTGACTCCAGGTCTACTTATTGCTTTGTAGACTTGAAATTTATGAATATTCACCACCTAAAGACATCCATATCTTTTCTAGTTGTTTTCTGCTTATTTGATGGTTTATCAAACAGCACCATCTCCAAAATTGCTAATCTACCTATAATATTCTCTACTGGTGATTGTATAACTCTGGACTTCTATATTACTTTGCTTGATTCTTCCTGCTTTTTGGTCCCTGAATACAACTGGCTCACCTAACACAATCCTCACCTAACACAATCCACTGATTGACTGGGCAAATAGATCAATTAACTTCTGTCTATCTTTGCAGGAAAATCTTGCTCTCTCTCATGTCATGGCCAATATACCATTGACATCTTTATTATCTCTTAACACTTCTCTGCAATCATTGAAATCTGCAGTTTCCATATCTACATCTGAGACCTTCATGTTTACCTCTGAGCAATCTAACATTGCTATTATTGGTGCTTCAACATTCTTGCAAGTATCAAAACTTCCAGGCTCTAGCAACTTTGAACTGTCTTCACTCTTCAGACATTTAGGCCAACTCTGCAAAACTTGCAGAGCCTCCTGACCTTTCCAATATCTCTTCTAAGTATCATAAATTCACTGATATTTTTAGCAAAACCAAAGCTGAAGTCTTCACTTCTCATTATCTTTATGACCTCAAAATCAATTTGGAAGAAGGTGCTCAACATCTAGTTAGCCTCATATACTCTTTTTTAGCATCCAAACAAGAGGCTCTTGAGGAATTCATTGAGGAAAACCTCAATATGGATTTCATTTGACCAACCTTCTTTCTGCATGGCATACCAGTTCTATTTGTCAAGTAGTAAGATGGTTTACTATGCCTCTTTATTGACTTCTGCAGTCTTAACTGTATTTCTAAAAAAATTGCTATCTACTCCTGCTCATCTCTAATCTGCTAGACTCACTTTGTAAAGCTCAAATGTATACAAAGATAGATTTTTGCCATGCTTACCACTTGGTTTGCACTGTCAATGGTGATGAATGGAAGACTGCCTTTAGAACATGTTATGGATTATTTAAATGGTCTATAATGTCTTTTGGTCTTACTGATGCTTCTGTGGCTTTTTAGCAATTCATGAACAATATTTTCTCTGACTTCTTGGATGTCTGTGTTGTAATCTATCTGGATGATATACTCATCTACTCAGATAACATGTCTGAACATCACTGGCATGTTAAAAAAGCACTCAAGTGTCTTTACAAGGCTAGTCTTTATGCCAAAGCAGAGAAATGCAAATTCCACTCTAAGTCAGTAGAGTATCTGAGATATATCCTTTCTTCTTCTAGCCTCACTATGTTTGATAACAAAGTCAAGATTATTCAAGACTGGCTGGAGCCCAAAAAAGTCAAGAATATTCAATTCATCTTAGGTTTTGCTAATTTCTATCACTGGTTTATTTTTAATACTCAAAAATTGTCATTCTATTGACATACCTTACCCAGAAGGATACTCCCTGAAAGTTTAACTCCTCTTGTTGTGATGCTTTCAACTCTCTCAAGAAGGCATTCACCTCCACTCCCATTCTTACTCATTGGATTTCCAATGCTCAACTCATTGTGGAAACTGATGCTTCAGAATATGCTCTTACTGCAATTCTTTCTATTGTAAATGAATAAAATGAAGTTCATCTAGTTGCCTTTCACTCCTGCACTTTCACTGTGGCAGAGTTGAATTATGACATACATAACAAGGAATTACTTGCCATCTTTGAAGCTTTCAAAATTTAGTGACACTACCTAAAGAGTCTGGCCTATCCCATTAACATTGTTATGAATTATAAAAACCTTGAGTACTTTTTTACTACCAAGGTGTTGACCTGGAGGCAAGCATAATAGTCTGAGTACCTCTTTCAGTTTAACCTCATTATCAGGTTCCATTCTGGCTGTCTTGGCACTAAACTGGATGCTTTCACTAGATAGTGGGACATCTATCCTAAAAGGGGGAATACTAGCTACACCACAGTCAACTCTTACAACTTCAAACTAATCTTTACTCAAGAACAACTTACAGCCTCCATACAAGCTACTATTCTCCTCTTTTCTTTTCTTTGTGCAGATACAGTCATTAATCTGGACACCCTATACTGAAATATTCTTTCAGCTCTCTCTAGTAATCCAATTATTACAAAACACATCTTTGCAGATGGCTGATGGTTTACAGATCCAAATGGCCTTCTCCTTCTCAATAATAGAATCTATATACTAGCTACTAGTAATCTCTGCATATATTCTCCAGTATAATCATGATCACATTCTGGTTAGACATTATAGTCAAAACAAAATACTAAAACTAGTTTGTCATGGATATTCCTGGTCCAGCCTCCATGCTGATGTACAACAATTCTGCAAGTTCTACATCACTTGTATGCAATCTAAGCCACAACATCACAAGCCCTACAGATCTCTCAAACAACTTCCTATTCCCAAACAACCATGGAATTCCATTTCTATAGACTTTATCAAGAAACTTTTGTTATTCTCTGAATTTGACACTATCTTGGTTATAGTCAACTGGCTTACTAAACAGATGATCTTTATCTCTGTCCATAATATTATCATGTCTGCAGACTTAGCATATCTGTTTGTTCTCCATATGTTCTCCAAATATGGTGTTTTTTCCCATGTCATCTCTAACATTCTAATAGAGGCTTGGAGTTTGTGTTGAACTTCTTTTGTTCTTTGGGCACTGCTTTGAATATGTAGCTTTACTTTACTTTAGGTTACCATCCCAAAGGTGATGGACAAACTGAACACATGAATCAGACATATAAGCAATACTTCCATATATATTGTAATTACTAGCAAGACAACTGGTCTGAACTCCTATCTCTTACAGAGTTCACTTACAACAATGCTCTAAGTGTTACTACTGGTATTTTTCTATTCTTCACTAATAAGAAATATCATTCAAATGTCACTGTTCATTCTATATGCAATATTGCTTCCTTCTAAGCCCATGACTTTGTTGTAGATCTTGATGAGTTACAAAGTACCCTCAAAGCTAAAATCTCTATGGTCTAACAGAATTATTAGAAGTCTGCTAATACGTAATATTCCTCTACTTCTGATTTCAAAGTAGGTGACAAAGTCTTTGTCAAGGTATAGTTCTTCAGAACTACTTGGCCTTCAAAGAAGCTCTCTGAAAAATATTTCAGACCCTATGAAATTATTTCTCAGCCTAGTACACTATTGTTCATCCTCTATTTCCCAAAGTTTATGTGCTCTGTCCATCCAGTTTTCTATATATCTATACTTGAACCTGCTATGTCTAACTCTTTCCCCAAGAGAACACAACTGGCTTCTATACCAGTTATAATCAATGGAGAGCCCAAGTATGACATTTTTCAGATAGTGGACTTCAAGATCAATTGCTAACAGGCATACAAGCTCCTGTATAAGATGATCTAGTTATGGTATGAAAACACTGAAGACAAATCTAAGTAAATCTCTGCATCTAAACTCACTTATGCTACTGACTTGGTATCTAATTTCCATATCACATATCCCACCAAGCCTGGTCTACTTCCTTTGTCTTGATCACACTGTTGCACTTGTCCCCTATCTTTATGTACTTCTAACAGGGATTCATTTTATTATTTTCTTAGTATATTTGATCTACTTATTTTCATTTCTGTTTCTTAATTTTCTTACTTATATAGTATAGACAACAAGAAACAAAATATAATTTAAAAAATCAATTTACAAAACTAAACTAGCAAGAGGCAGAAAACAGGATTTCTTCTTCTACTTTCTCCTAACTTTCTCTAGATTCCTCTTTAAACCCCTCCTCATCATTTTTGTCTTCTTCTCTACTCTCCTCATTACTGCCCTATGAGTTTTTCTTCAAACTCTATCTCTGCTCCATCACAGCCCCAATTCTTGTTAATTGGGCTGTATTCCTCTACCAAGTCCTGGAGGGATCTTCTAATGCCTTGATACTTCTCTACAAGTTCTTGGAGTGATTTTTCAATGGCACTTAAGACTCTGCCATAGGTAGGAATCATGGCTGGGAAGTTGGTATTGGTGTAGGGTTTACACTGCTACTTGAGAGCAATGCACCCAATGCATATGAGAGAACAGCTATGAAGAAAAACTATTAGTAGAGAAGAAAAAAAGAAATTCTTCTACTTATCTTGAGTTGTACACCAGGCAGGATTGCCTGGTACACATATACCTCTCATAGAGGTTAACACCCCTCATTTTGATTGTGGTATTCCTGCAGTACTTTCCTGGTTGTTTCTTTTTAGCTTTCTTAAAGGGCTGTTGCTCTATCTCATCTTCTGAGAAGATGATGGTAATTTCCTTGCATTTAGTTCCTGCAACCCGTGAACCTTCAGTGCTCTCCAAGAAGGTGGTACTATTAGCTAACACCTCATTTTAGAGTTGCTAGAGGTACTCCAATTATTTTCTCTTATCCTCCTCTTCTTGGCTTTCTCCCTTGCCTTGGCCTCCACTGCCTTCCTCACCTTCTGAGCAGTGCACTCAACATGGTGGGCCTCCACTGCCTTTTCCAAGCAGGCCTGAAGCTGTTGCTTCTCTTCATGCTGTCACAAACTTTATTCAGCTTGTATCTCCACAACTAGTGAACAAACTAAGTTACACTGGAAAGCTCTAAATGAAGGCTATCTGCACATATGTGGGATGTACAAAAGCAACAACAAACAACTGAGATATTAGACCATCAGTAACTGTAAAAGCTTCATTTGCTAATATCTTATGAATGGCTAGACAGATTTGTATGATCAAACTAGCATTGGAAAGTGCTTATAAAACCATTCCTGATGATATATTATACATCATATAGAGATTAGTATTCATAAAGATACAAGCATATCAATATAGTGATATAATTAGTTACCTTCTAAAATCAGCCTGACAGCTCCCATTAGGTATGAGTTTTGATCATGTGATGGAAACAGCTTGTGCACAGACTATTACTCTTTTGTATATATACCTCTGTGTCTGAGGATTAGACCTCAAACTTAACAACATCAATTTTCATCATTTATCAATCTTCATTATCATTGTCATTATTATTGAACTTCTGAATCACTCCTAAACTTCTGAGAGTACACCCAAGGTTTAGATATTACAAATAAGTGAGTAGTTCATTTTGTGATATATACTTCCTCTATATTTCATGTTGTTGCTCTTCAAGCATATCAGCATTGTGTTGTGAGATATTGGAGAGGATGGGAGAAGATATAATGATATAGAAGAAAAGGCAAGAAATTTTCTTTTTGGCTCATGTATTGTTGATCTAGGCACCATTATGGAATTCTTTGGATAAATTCAATAGAACTTTGAAGGCTCAGTCCTAAGAAGGAAATACTATCATATGTCAGATTCACCCATTTGGAAGATACATCTCTACAGTGATGCTGTTCTCTCAACATTTATAAAACAAGCCTGTCTTCCATGATAGCCACTCTTCTCATAATATATCCTTATGATAGTAATGCAGCAATCAGGATATTCCATCTTTTATGATGGGAATACTCCTATTTAGCTCAGTCTTTTATGGTAGAGTTCTCCTACCTTACTCTTATCAGTGTTTCACCATTGAAACCTCTGCTTGGGGCCATATATTAAAACCCTGAGTATCTTCTATATTTCCTACTTATATATAAGATTAGTAGTTATACTGTAATTTGCTAGTCTGATAATTGATGAAGATAACTCTTATTGAACTCAATCTCCAGTATTCAAGGGCAACATACCAATTAGTACTCACTTCTATCTCAGACTTCTTCTTTTCATCTGAAGTTGTGACTATGTGGCAAACAGATAGCACAGTACATAAGCTGAAGCCAAGGTCATTCCACAAGTCTACACATCTTCAAGCCAACCTTGCAGACTTTTACCTCTGGTATAAACCATGCCTAACACATATTGTAAAAAGAATGATTATCATAGAAGATAGGCTTTTATCAGATATATTGGGAAAACATTACTGCTATAGGAATATGTTGTCAGGAGTACAGTATAAAGTATATATATAGTACTAGCCAGATGTTAAAGCTAAGCTTAATATTGTGCACTTTTAGCATAACTAGTTCAGTGGCTAGTTGTCAGGTGTAGTTCACACTAGGGATGAAAGTCCGCAAGGTGGACTTGGAGATGTGCAGACTTGTGGAACAATCTTGGCTTCAGCTTATGTGCTGCACTGTCTGTCTGCCATGTGGTTGTGATTTTAGAGAATAGAAAGAAGTCTGAGATAGGAGTAAGTGCTGATTTGGTGTGTTGTCTGTTAAACACTAGAGATTGAGTTCAATAAGAATTTATCCTCATCAATTATCAGACTAGTAAATTACAGTGTAACTACTAGTCTTATATATGAGTTCCTACTATAGGAGATGCTCAGGGTTTCAGTGGTACAATCCCTATTTATCCTGAGTAGAGGTTTCAGTGTTAAGATACTGACAGGAGCAACTCTGTTATAGAAGACCAAGTCAAATGAGAGTATCTCTGCTATGGAAGACGGAATACCTGGATGGTTGCAGTACTGTTTGTTATAGACTCAAAACCTTAGAATTGGTTCAGAGACTAAACCTTATACCAGGTTGATACAAGAGAACTTGATAAGGAGCTCCTACTAATATCTACCACTATATATACTATTCTGTCCTAGTCTATGCTATAACATTATATAACCAACCCTAAAGTCTATGTTCTGTTCTCATATCCTATTACTCATCCACATGTGTTTTTCATAAGGCCACCATACTTCCTACATGTGCCCTGATATTATACCCTCTACCCTACTCCATTGTCCTACATCATCACTCTTAATCTCTGAGTACATGTGTATACCATGTGTGCACCATGAGGAACTCTTATCCCTTGATGTTACTCCTAACCCTAACTCCTACTCTAGACTCTTCCTGATCCTTTTAGACCCTAAGTCTTTCTAGACTGCTCTAGACTCTATTACATAACTTCCAGGTCACATGCCTATCTCCTAACCCTTTGTCCATTGTAGACTAATAATTATTTAAGGTCCTAACCCTAACCCTAGTCCAAAGTCCGTTTACACTTTCGTACTATAACACTGTTGTAAGATATATTGTGAGAAAGGTAGCCACTGTGGAAGGTAGGTTTGTATAATTGGGAGGTAATATTACTGCAGGAATGTAATTTCCAGACAGGTAAACTTGCATATGACACTGGTCTGTTTCTAACATATATCTTTGGAATAGGTAGACTTGGTATATGATAGTAAGGCAGATCAATGAGATGACAATATTAGAATAATTAAAAATAAATCAGTAGTAAAAATTGGCAAAACTTAAGAAAGATCAAATATATTTGACTTTATTTGGTTCTGGACAATTCTGAATAGTTTTCATCTTGTTATCTAACAAGGTAAGTTCAGAAGAAGAAAGAATATATACTAAGTACTCTACTGACTTAGAATGAAACTTGTACTTCTTTGCTTTGACATAAAAACTACTTTTGAAGAGGTATTTGAGGACTTTCTTGACATGCTTGCAATTTGTAAACATATAATTAGAATAATATGTGGAGTATAAATATTGAATGATCTTTGGCTTCAGTTTATATGCTATGCCTCTACTTATCATACTTGTTGTATATTTTGAAGGTTATACTTGAAAAGTTGGAGATGGTTAGTCCACCAAAAGATAGAAAAATGTGTTGTTACCAATACTAGAAGGGAGTATCAATTTTAGTTGATTTCTAGAATAAGGGTTTACAGTATAACTACTAGTTTATATACCAAGTACTCTACCCAAGATGTTTATCTAGAAAATAGAAACTGTAAGCAAGTTACTTTGGATCTGAGTAGTCCTTGGATAAAGAGATAGATATTTATGAAGTTGTTAGGGTATCCAACAAGTATGTCTAAAGAATAATTGATATAGAATAGATGGAATTGATCTATATTGGAAGAGGTTTTCAAGTGCAAATAAGGATTTACATGTTTTTGGCTCTTTAGACTAGACACATATCCCAAAATAAGTCAAGAAAGGGAAGTTAGAGTATAGAACTGTAAAGATTTACTTGGTTGGTGGACTGATAAAGCAAAGAGTTACCAACTCAAAGATCTTGAAAATAGCAAGTTAATAGCCTTATATAATATTCAATTTTTTGAAGACAATTCTCTAAGCAATTTAGCAGTTGTTAATATTGATAGTCTGATGGTTTCTATAGCTGTTGTAAACAAACAAGTAGATAATGCACTAGTAAAGAACAAAGCTGTGATAGCTTCCATATTACAATTCAATGACCTTAGAGTTGATCAGAGGAAGGAACCTTATATTGGGTTACATAAGAGAACTCAATAGAGAATTCTGTACAGAATCATCTACCTTATATACCTCAGACTACTAGTCTGTGTACTACTACTTTAGCTTACCCTAAATGATCATGTGTCTGCCTTAAGGCCAATATATGTATAACTGTCATATTTCAAACTCCAAAACATGTTCAACTTCAACACAACATCAAATTCCCATAGTTATTTGGCTTTATTTGTGCCCAAAACTCTGTTGGTGGTTTGGTACTTTATAATGAACTTAATTCCATCGAAAGTCTATGGTTATCTGAGTCAAAATCTGTGGTCATCTTTATCTGTTTCTATTGCCTAATTATTTTCTTTAAACTTCACAAATTTACCCAGACTTTATGCAGAGTTTTCTCCTCTCCAAATCTGAACTCTTATTTAGTGTTTTATTACTGAAACTCACTTAGAGATCTGTTTTAATTACTTCTTTTGTCATTTTATGTATTTAAGGCTGGTATATACTTTGTAATAGCTAGCCTGATAATCAACTAAATTTGATGCTAAATCTCTGGTGTTAATAGCAATGTGCTTTACTTCTTTCTTTATAACTCCTTACAAGGCCATCCTCTGAAATTGTAACCATATTATGAACTAAGGTCCTTAGGGTTGGATAATAGAACAACTCTTGTATTGAGTAACACAAAAGAACTCAATAGAGATCTCCTTACAAACTAATCTACCTTATATACTACTACTGATGGTCTGTGCTTACTACTGTGCAGCCTACCCTAAATGACCATATGTAGGACATGAGGTCAACATGTGGTATTCATGTTGTATGACATTATTTGTTCCAGATCCTTCTACTTTGTTCTCCATATTTTGTGACCTAACCCTAACCCTATGTTTTAAAAATAGAAAAATAAGAAAATAAAACAAGATAAAAATTAAAATGAAAATTAAAATGGAGAAAAACTAAGTCCACCATTTGTGAACTTGACAAACTACATAGCTTATAGAAGGCATAATACATAAGTTGAGGCCAAGGTTGTTCTGACAAGTCTGTATCACCAAGCTTATTGCATAGAGTTTCTATACTTTATGTATGTCTAAGCCAACTCTGTGGACTTTCACCTTTAAGTACAAACTACACCTAATAATAACATATTATATAATACTATTCTTTCTAGAACCTTCTACTATTTTCCATCATGGCATATGATCATGTGACAGTATGACCTTGACCTGTGATGTCTCAGTGATCTCTAACCCTAGTTCTAAAAATAGAATAGACTAGAAAGAAGAGAAGAGAAAAAATAAAACAGAGTTTAATCTTGGTGTTTCTAATATTCCAAGTCTGGTTCTGAACTCACTAATATTGTTTCTGATACCATTCCTATAGACTTTGTTGACCAAGATATCATTTTGGAAGCTTTTTATTCTATTACTCCTATCAACATCATTGCTAATGGAATTTCTACTCATCTACCTCCAATTTCTAAAATATCTATAAAATAGAACAATATTTTTTAGAGAGACACTTCTAGCCAAATACACAAACCTATTGAATATTATAGCCTTCTTGCTATTAATAATACAATCTCTCTAAGTAGTATTATAAACTATGTTTTTATTATAGTTTCTAATAAATCTAGTATCAGAGTTAAAAAAGATGAACTCTAGTTATTTTATTTTCATTTGTATTTATTTTCTTATTTTAGATTTAGAGTTAGAGTTTCAATATTATATATAACTATTACAACTATCATATACATAGTAACAATGTGTCACATATCTATTATAATCATAATCATACAATCATATAATATAGAGAAGGATATAGAAGAAACTAGAAGGATAATATCATATAATATAACAATTACATATTTGTCAGAGTTGAAGACAATGGACTCTAAATATTTTTCATTTTTCATTTTATTTTATTTTTAGGGACTTAGGGTTAGGGTTAACATGATGTCATGGTCACACAGTCACAGTCACAGTCACATGATCACATATTACATAGAAGAGCATAGAAGGTTCTGAAAGTATAATGTTATACAGTATATTTAACATATGCTAATTTTAAGACAAACATATGGCTGTTTAGGGTAGGCTAGAAGTAGTTAGCATAGACCATGGAGTTTTAGTATATAAGGTAGACAATCCTGTACAGAGTTCTCTATTGAGTTCTCTTGTGTTAACCCTAATATAAGGTTCTATTCATTGATCAACCCTAAGATTTTTGAGTTGTAACAATATTAACCTCATGAAATATACATAGCCTTTAGGATAAATTAGTGGTAGTCTCATACAGACCATTAGCTAGCATATATAAGGTAAACACTATGTACTAGGAACTTTATCAAGTTCTTTTGTGTAAACTTCATACAAGATCTTTCTTTTGACTAGTCACTAAGTTCCAAGTTCCAAGTTGTAACATTCAGAATCTACTATAAAGCCTTCTATTCTCTCTACTTGAAGTAATAGAAGAATGCTATTAAGTCAAAATTTGCCCAGTTAGAGAAAACTAGTATTTTGGAGTGGGTTAATAAACTACTTATTAGAAAGAGAGCTATTGGTAATCATATATTTTTCAAGGAAAAGCTAAATGGGTATAGTCAGAGAGTAAGATTTAAGACTTGTATCACTACAAAGAGCTTTGTACAAGTACCTAGAGAAGATTTCATGAAAACTTTCTTATCTGCAGCTAATTTTACCATACTTTAAGTTTTCCTTTCACTTGCTATTTATGAGATTCATCAAGTTAATGTTGTTACTGTATATTTTCAGTGTGATCATAATGAAGAGATTTACATAGAAGTTTCAGATAGTATTCAGAAGTTAGGGTTAGATAGTTACTTTTAAAAGTTACAAAAAGCTTTATATAGTTTGAAATAAGCTAGAAGACAGTGCAAAAAGTGTCTTTATGAAGTTTTAATAAAATTAGATTTTACATGTGCATTCACTGATAATTGCTTATATATCAAACAAGAATAAGAGAAGATTGTTCTCAT
>JAJOHK020001141.1:0-15654 GCA_022457215.2 Leucocoprinus gongylophorus | reverse complement strand
ACTAATATCTACCACTATATATACTAAACTGTCTTGGTCCGTGCTACAACATTATATGTCCGACCCTAAAGTCCATGCTCTGTCCTCATGTCCTATTACTCATCCACATGTGTTTTCCATAAGGCCACCATGCTTCCTACATGTGCCCTGATGTCATACCCTCTACCCTACTCCATTGTCCTACGTCATCACTCTTAATCTCCGTCATACATGCGTACACCATGTGTGTACCATGAGGAACCCTTGTCCCTTGACGTCATCTCCTAACCCTAACTCCTTCTAGACTCTTCCCGATCCTTCTAGACCCTAAGTCCTTCCAGACCGCTCTAGACTCTATCACCTGACTCTAACCCTAACCCTATGTCCGTTGTAGACTAATAATTAACTACTGTCCTATTCTTGTCCACTAACCCTAACCCTAAAGTCTGTCCACATCCTTGCGCTATAACAGTTATGCCTCCAAATAGTCTGAGAATATCTTTTGCTAGGAGTCAGACATAAAAATATTTTCTACCATATTATAACAGAGTTTAAGGGGCTCTTTCAAGAGTACTTATTTCTAATTAATACTACTACTGAAGCAGTCAACAAGCTGGAGAGAATAATTTATTACTAAAAAAGCTAGGTAGTAAAGGAATACATATATAAGTTTCAGACTTTGATTGCAGATACTAGCTATACTGATTCTTGTATTATAGTCATTAAATTCTACTACAGCCTTCAAACAGCAATCTAGAACCAGATTGCTACTTGATTAGTGGAAAAACTAGAGAACATAGACTCTCCAGCCTAGTTTAATATTGCATAGCAAATAGATCAGGTCTACTAAGTGAATGAAACATTCCAGTCAATCCAATATGTAATTTCCACTGTTTTCTTCAACCCCTGATCTCTGTGAAGTTTTTTGGTTCTCTTCACTTCTAAATAGCCATCTGTTATGAACTTGAGTCCTTAGTATAGGATAGATTGGATTAACACAAGAGAACTTGATAGAAAACTCTGTACAGGATTGTCTTCCTTATATACTAAAACCTTATAGTCCATGCTAACTACTTCTAGCCTACTCTAAATGGCCATATGTTTGCCTTAAGGTCAATATGTACTGTATAACATCATTCTTCCAGAATCTTCTACACTTTTCCCTATGACATGTGACTGTGTGACTGTGACTATGACCTTGTCATGTGACTGTGGTGGCAGTGTTGTCACATTAACCCTAATCCTGAGTCCCCCAAAAATAAGAGAGAAGAAAGTAACAAATAAGAAATGAGAAATGAGAAAAGTAAAATAGTTAGAGTACACTGTCTTGAACTCTAACACCATCCCTATCTCATTATTATCCTCATACCAGTTACTACTGGTATTTTCTCTAGGTATTCCCACAGATATATATTCCACCTAGAAATCTTGCCTTATTTTCATCAAAGAATATTACTATTATGGTAATCTAAACTATATACATAAGTGCCCAGTGAGATTAGACATCTATCAGTTAACCACTAAGCAACAGAAAGAATTGATGAAGAACCTACACATATTTAAGAATATTGTCATATGTCAAGTCTACCTATTCTGAAGATATGTCCCCATAGTAGTGATATCATCATAACAAAGTCTGATATAGGCCTATTTTCTATAATTGCCATCCTTCTTGCAATACATCTTTGTAGCAGTGATACAACAATTTATGTATTCAGTCTTTCATAACAGAAATACTCTTATTAAACTTAGAATAAAAGAAAACCAAAAAGAAATCAAAAGAAAAAATAGAAAATAAAACCAAGTCTATCATTCACAACTCTGATAGCATTGATAGCATCATAAAAACTAGAATTTTGCATAGAGTAGCTAGCAATTTGTATATTCTAACTACTAGTAAATAGGTTTACTATACTTAAGGTAGAATAATATATCTGTTATGAACTAAGGTCCTTAGGGTTGGACAATAGAACAACTCTTGTATTGAGTAATACAAGAGAACTCAATAGAGTTCCTAGTACAAGGTAGTCTACCTTATATACTACTACTCATGGTCCATGCTAACTATTATGTACCCTACGCTAAATGACCATGAGTATAATATGAGGCCAGCATGTGTTGTCCATACTGTATGATGTCACTTTATTCTAGAACCTTTTACTTCCTTCTTCCTAGTCCCGTGATCAGTCTTGTGACTATGCCATCAACTTGTGACTGATGTAACAGCATGACTGATAAACCCTAACCCAAGTTGTTCTAAAAATAGAAAAGGAAAAATAAACTAAAATAAAAAGTGCAAAATAAAAGTTAAGTCCATTGTCAACGATCTTGACATTACCCTCTCTTAAGGTTTCTCCTCCGGAAAAACTCTCCAGTCTCTTCTCTTTATTTTTTCATTTTCTTCCTCCATTTTTTCTTCTACCATCCTTAAATGCTCACTTTCGTCAATCTGCCTATCTTTCTTCTACTTCTTCCAATTCTTTTCCAATTTATTTAGGTATTCCTCCTCAAATTTTCAATCATCCTATCCATATAACAACTTTACCATATACTTCCCCAGTAACTCCATCCTTCTGTATTCTTCTACTTCTCCCTCTTATTTTCTAACTTCTACTCCTCCTTGTTTGAACTCTTCTATCAATTCTTCTGCATTTTTTAAATTTTCTCTCCTTTCCCAAGTATCTCCTTCCACTATAAAGCTCTTCCATCGTATTAAATATTTCACTACTCCCCTTATCTTTTTCTTGTTTAGTATCTTTTCTACTTCCCATTCTTCAACTCTCTCTACCTCTACTGGTTTCTCTTCCTTTTTCTTCTGTCCCTTCACCTGCTTCTTATATCTTACTATCTGGCTAACATTTACTACTGGATGGATCCTCATTGAACTTGGCAATTGCAACTTTACTGCATTTGACGATATTATCTCTTCTATTGTATACAGCCCCACATATCTTTCCATCAACTTTTTTGTAGGTCTTTCTTTGAACACTAGATCCTTAGTGCTCAACAGTACTCAATCTTCCTTCTTCCATACTTCAGTTTCCTTCCTTCCCCTATCCGCATACCTCTTCATCTCCTCCTGCATTTTCCTCAATGCTGCCTCTGCTTCTTCATGCACTTTCTTCATTCTTTCAACGAGCGCTATCGCACTCTTTACTTTTCCTTTTTTTCTAATGTCTTTCCCCATTCTTAACTCTTTTCCATAGTTTGCCATGAATGGCAAAACTTTGGTTGCTGTATGAACCTTATTGTTCACTGCAAACTCTGTTGCTGCCAACCACTCTGGCCAATCCTTCTGTCTATGCTCAGTAAAAAACTGGAGATACTGCTCTAATTCTTGGTTCATCCTCTCAGTCTGTCCATCTGTTTGAGGATGAAATGCCATCGACAACTTTGTCTTTATCTCCAGCATCCTATTCAACTCCTTCGTCAACTCTGCTGCAAACTGAGGTCTTCTATCTAATACTACATTCTCTAGCAACCCATGTAGTTTCCATACATTGTCCCAAAGCAGTCTTGCTAAGCCTTCTGCTGATGTTCCTTCTATCGTTGCCACAAAATGTGTCATTTTTGACAACCTATTACATACCACCAATATTGCGTCTTTTCCTGCTACTACCGGCAACTTCATAATAAAATCCACAGTCAAGTGTGTCTACATCTTTTGTGGTACTTCACTTAACTTCAATTTCCCTGCCAGTTCCTCTGTCCTGTTCTTCATCCTCTGATATAAGTCACATCCTTCTACATATTTTCCTACATCCCTCATCACTCCAGGCCACCAATAATTTCTCATCACCAACTCTACCGTCTTCCATCTTCCTCCATGTCCAGCTGCCAGTATATCATGATGTAACTGGATTACCTCTGCTCTTAACTCTTCATCCTTCAGTACATACACCTTTCCCTCCTTCAACACTAGATCCCCTTCAATCTTCCATTCATTTCCTCTTAACTCTTTTACTCCCACCTTCTTCATCTCCTTTACTACTCTAACTACATCCTCGTCCTTACTTTTTGCTTTTTTTATTTTTTCTACTAGATCTACTTCAGGTCCTTCTGCAATTACTTCATACATACTATGAATCCAGTTATCCTTAATAAATACTTGATTGTCGTTATCCTTATCTACTCCTACTTTCCAGTTCGCCCTTCTACTAAGTCCATCTGCCTTTCCCATCTTAGCTCCTGCCATATGTTTCAAGGTAAAATCAAACCGAGATAAGTACAAAGCCCATCTAGCCTGTCTTCTGTTCAACTTTTGTACCTTCATGAAATATTCCAGATTTTTATGGTCTATCCATATTTCAAATTTAAACTGCACTCCCTCCAACAAATGCCTCCATGCTTTCAATCCCCTTACTATAGCTAGTATTTTTTTGTCATGTATTTCATAATTTCTTTCCATCTCATTTAACGACTTGGAAAGAAATGCCACTGGCCTCCACAGTCCATCTTTGCACTCCATTGATAATACTCCCCCTGTCACATAGTCTGATGCATCCACCTCTATTCTCATTTTTTGTCGATATCTGGAGCTGCCAACACCAGTTCCTTTGTAAATTGTTCCTTCAACTCTTGAAATGTCTTTTCCTCCTTTTCTGTCCACTCCCACTTTTTATCTTTTTTTACTAAGTCGTGTAATAGCCTTGCCACTGTTGCAAATCCTTCTATGAACTGGCAATAGTAATTTGCCAGTCCCAAGAACTTCTGAACGTCTTTGACACATTTTGGTGTTGGCCACTCCAAGACTTCTTTTACTTTCCCCTTCTCTATCTTAATCCCCTCTGGTCCTATTACCATATCTAAAAAATCCACCTCCCTTACCTTCCACTTACACTTCTCCAGCTTCACATACAGATCATTCTCCTCCAGTCTCTTAATCACCTCCACTACCAACTCATCATGTCCCTTTTCCATCTCTATTCCCACTATCACATTATCAATAAAGACTGCTACTTTTCCTGTGTTAATCAAATCCCTTAACAATTTGTTCATCATCGCTTGAAAGGTTGCTGGGGAATTCGTCAACCCAAAAAACATAACAGTCAGTTCAAATGATCCTTCCAGCATCATGAACACTGCTTTCCACTCATTTCCCTCCTTGATCCTTATGTTGTTATATCCCCATCTTAGATCCATCTTCGTAAACAACTTCTTCATCCCAATATTCTCTAGAACATCAGATATCAAAGGGAGTGGGTAATTATTCTTTACCATCCACTCATTTAAATACCTGTAGTCTTGTACCATCCTCTTTTTGCCATCTTTCTTCCCTACAAAGAACACTGGCGCTGTTTGCAGTGACTTTGATGGCCAAATATAACCCTTCTTTAACTGCTCCTTCACAAATTCTCTCACCTCCTCTCTCACCTCCCTTGACAATGGGTATACCTTCTCCTTCCTTGGTACAAACTCTTCCTTCACATCTATCACATGGTCCCATAACTTCCTTGTCAGCATCCTCTCTGACTGCTTCTTCCCAAACATCTTTATCTACTCATGGAACTTCTCTGGCACCAACTTCTTTGCTTCTGCTTCTGACTTTGCTGCTTCCTTCTCCTCATCCCATATCTCCCACTCCTCCACTACTTTCCTTACTTCTACTGTTTTCCCCTTCTTCTGTTTCTTCTTTTTCTCTTTTTTCTCTTTCCTTTTCTCTGCTTTCTCTTTCACTTCTTCTTCTTTCTATTTCTCCCATCCCGACTTCCCTTGTACTGGTCTCCACTGCTTCCCACATTCCTCCAGACACCTCATCATCTTAACTTCTCCTGTTCTCTAATCAATCTCAGGATTGTGGCGTGCTAACCATGGCATCCTCAAAATCACAGACCACTTCTGCCCTCCAATCACATCAATTTCTGTCCTCTCCCTATGCCCCTGATAATATATATTCACCTCTACCATATTTTCTATTGGTCCCTCCCTATTAAAGGATCTATCCACATTTCTCACCTGCATCAGTCTCTCTAGCTTTTTTAGCTTAATGCCCTGTTTCTTAGCAAACTTAGAGCTCATTACCAGGCCTGTTGCCCCACTGTCCAACAATGTCTCCACTGTAATTCCTTCCTGCATATCAATTCTCTCTAGCCCAATCTTCACCATTACTTTCCTCAACATTTTTCCTTCTATCTTTCTTACTTTCTCCTCTGATTGGTGTGTATCAGCATTTATTGTTGTAGCTAATACACTATATTTATTGGGAGAACCTAGTTGAGGAGTTCTAGGTTCTCTTTCTCTTTTAAATTGTTCGAAATGTTCATGATCTCCTCAATTCTTCCACCTCCATACTCCACTCTCCTATTCTCTACCACTCTACCCCTCTGTCCCTGGTTCCTGCAATGGTGGGCCATGTGCCCAAATCCCCCACATGTGTAACAATTTCTTCTTTGATCAATCTCCATTGCGTAGAGGTCCTGTCTAAGAGAAGCCCTGTATTCTGTCCACTTCTTACTCCTAACCCTCTCACCACTACTGCATTTGTCCTCTCAACACCTTCCATCGGAGCAGGCCCCATTGTTGTCTGCTGAGGCAGTGGTTGCCTCCTTTGCCATACTAAGGGTCGTGGCAAGTTCTGTCTTAGCTCTTATTTCGGAGCTCCTCCTCCCTGTTCCTTTCTCCCTCATAGCCTTTCCTCTTCCCTCCTACTCTCCCTCCAATTTCTATCAAGGGCTGTTGCCCTTCTATACCATTGTTCAATGGAGGCCAGCAGGTTTTCTGCCTCCATCAGCTTCCTCCTTATTCCTCCATTCATACCTCTTTTAAACTCCTCTATTAGTGGCCTCCCCTTATATCCACTACCTCTTGCTGTTCTCTTGAATTCTTGGACATATTCCTCCATCGTCTTCCCTTCTTGTTCCATTCTTCTCAACTCCGCCGCCTTTACTGATTCTTCTTCCCCTCCACCGAATTCCTTCCTTAAACTTGTTAAAAATTCCTCCACCAATTCATACTCCACTTCTCCTGCTTCCAACTTCTCCATTACATTTTCCTTCCATACATCTGCCGAACCTCCCTGCACATATGACAAAACTCATTGTACTTGCTCTTCTACTGTTCTTCCTCTTAATTTCATTCTCACAAACAATCTACATGCCATAATGAACCCCCTCACTTTTGCTGCTTCTCCATTGAAGATAGCTGGTTTTGCTACCTCCATATGAGATCCCATATTGGATCCTATTGTCTCCCCTGCTGCTCCTGCTCCTCTTTGTGCCGCAAGCAGGGCCTGTATCTGTACCTGCATCACTGCCAACTGCTCCTCCTGCTGCCTAATGATCTCATAAAAGTTGATTTGACTCATATTGATATTATAAGAGGGCGGTGAGTCAATTGGTGATAATGATGTTGATAGTGGTGGTGGTGTAGGAGGCAAGGATGTGTATAATGGTAAAACCAAGCCTGCGCTGATCTTGGTGTTGGACTCATACTCGGAAGATGAAGCAATCTCGATAAGTGATAGCAGGTATTCTTCTTACCCTGCCTACACTGCTACTGACTACTTTTATAAACCAACTACTGTCCTAAGGAAAGGTGTATACAATTTTGACCTAAGAAGGTCATTCTACTCTAAGTAGCTGTTTTAAGAACAAACTACTATTCCTCTGTATAGACACACCACAAGGAAATGTATAGCATAAGGTTGATAATGGAAGAAGTAAAGATCACGTCCACAAAAGGTAATATGTCTGAGAAACACCAGTGGGCTTTGGTACTAACAAACAGCTGAGCTTCTCCTGCTCAACTAGTATGCCCTTTATACCTAGGGTTCAGCAGTGATCTTCTTGACTAAAGGTCAGTGTTGACCTTCGGTCGAGAATGAAAAGGAGTAAGTGAAAAGGATTCGAGGGCTAGTGTTAAGTGGTTAAGGGTTTGGATATCGAGTTCTAATGTTATGAACTAAAGCTCAAAGGGTTAAGCAATAGAACAACTCTTGTATTAAGTAACACAAGAGAACTCGATAGAGTTCCTAGTACAAGATAGTCTACCTTATATACTACTACTCATGGTCTATGCTAACTACTGTGCACCCTACCCTAAATGACCATGTGTATGATATGAGGCCAGCATGTGTTGTCCATGCTGTATGACGTCACTTTATTCTAGAACCTTCTACTTCCTTCTTTCTAGTCCCATGATCAGTCTTGTGACTATGCCATCAACTTGTGACTGATGTAACAGCATGACTGATAAACCCTAACCCAAGTTGTTCTAAAAATAGAAAAAGAAAAGAAAAGAAAAAATAAAATAAAATAAAATGAAAAGTGCAAAATAAAAGTTAAGTTCATTGTCAACAATCTTGACAAATATCTCTGAGAATAGTGGCCTATTAGATACATCTATTTGTTCATTCTATACCAACTCTGTAGCACCTACTAGATGCTCCAAATAGAAAAATAAATTACCTCTATACCTACCATCAATACTCTTAATACTCACAAAATCTCCTTATATCTCCTTATTATTCTTAAAGCTACTAATTGTCAGAATTGTGAAAGTTGTACTTCTTTATTTTCCTATTTTTTATTATTTTTATTTTCTTTTCAATTTATTAGGAACTAGGGTTAGAGATTAGCATGACATTACATATTACTATCACAAATTGTCACATAACATGACTCAGTGTCATATATCTATCACAGTTATACTATCACACAATAATATGATACAAAGAAAGATGGTAAAAGATTCTGGAAGGATAACATCATACAACATGTTATATATATGATCATTTAGGGTAGGCTAATATAGTAGAGCACAGACTATTAGTTTTAGGTATATAAAATAGACAATTCTATACATAGTTATCTATTAAGTTCTCTTGTGTTAACCTTAATGTAAACATTAGTGGACTCTGAAGCTATAAGATTAGAATTAAGTCAGAAGAACAACCTTAGATTGGGTTGGTTACAAGAAAACTTAATAGAATTTTTAAGTATAATGTATTCTATCTATATATGCTAGACTGATGGTTTGTGCTACACAAAATCTAGCCTACTCTAAAGGCCATATACATTACATGCTATTAACATGTGGTATAACATCATTATCCTAGAACCTTCTATATTCTTCTATCATACTAATCCCTAATCCTAAATAAAAATAAAATGAAAAATGAAAATAGAAAATAGAAAGAGACAAAAATAAAGTCCATCATTTGTAATTCTAATACATACTAGTCTACAACTGTGATAGTATTTCTAATAAGGATAGTCAAATATCTAAGGTAATGAATATAGTCCCACATTCTACATTACTCTCATAGTCTCAAGCCTAAATAAGTAAGATTTTATCCTTAGTTTTATATAGCTGGAAAATCACAATCCTGAGGTGAACTAGCAAAAGAAAGAAGTAGTCATGATGTAATATTTCATATATTACACTAGTTTGTTGTGGCAACTACCAGACACAAAGTCCAATAATAACACAAGCAGTAAAACTCTCAGTTAAGCAATCAAGTAGAGAAAACACAAGAGAACTTGACAAGGAGTCTCTACTAAATTAGAGTCCTATATATATGTTTTACATGTGGTCTATGCTAACAATAATTAAACCTGCCCTCATGTCCATGCTTTGTCCTTATATCCATGCTTTGTCCTCATGTCTACCTGACATCTTACTTAAGGTTACTATATTGTATACATGTGTCTTGATGTCATCTTCCAGATCCTTCCACCATGTTCTAGGCCTATGACATCACATCATGTGACATGTCATGTGACTGCAGTGTTACATGCCTCTTCATCGTCTAAAATCAAAAGAAAAGAAAAGCAAAATTGATATAAAATCAGAAAAATAAAAGACAAGAAAATAAAAATTGTCAGTGTCCAAAGCATTTCATAACATAGTTGCCAAGACATTTGGAAAGCTGAGAAATGCCAGAAGCATGCTCTTAATACATATAAGTCCAGTCTATTTTCTATCTTGATAAATAACTAAAAATATACATCTCTAATCCTGTGGCCCCCTACTGATCACTAGGAAGAGTTGAGTAATTACTTTTATATAACCTAGTAATACCTAGAATCTTTCACTCTTGATATTTGAGTAGCAGTTGTTCCCTTCCAGTATCTCTTGAAAGTCTTCTGCTAGAACCAGGTTAAGAACAATACTTCTACTATTCTCCTGTATATTTAGCAGTTTGAGTGGATGTTTGTCAAAGAAGAGTTTGATATTTTACCAGACTACCATAAGTAAGACTATGCTATTAAACTAGTTTCTGAATCTGAGTCTAAGATATTCAAGATATATTTTCTGTCCTCCATAAAGTAATCTGAGCTAGATATATTTATCAGTAAAAATCTTTATACAAAATAGATAAGACTGTTAGGGGATATTAATACTATAAGTTTAGATCTACTTAATAGAAGCTTAGTTATACTTCTAGGCTAGTTATTATCTAGACTAGCTTCTGATAGACTAGTAACTACCTCTATCTTATTATGATCTCTGTTGTCAGAGTTGAAAACAATAGACTTAGTTTATTTTCTTTTTCTTTTTCATTCTCTATTTTTCTCTATTTGTTATTGTTGAACAAATGCAAAGAAGACCAAATGTGACACATCACAGTCGCACAAGTCACACACTCATGTGACACAGTGGAACAATAAAGAAGATTCTAGAAAAGGATTCTAGAGAAGATGACATCATATAGCATAAGTAATATATAGTTATTTAGGGTAGGGCTAAAGAAGTATAGCATAGACCATTAGTAGTTGGTATATAAGGTAGACATTTGTACTTAGGAACTCTATCGAGTTCTCTTGTGTTACTCAATATAAGAGTGGTCTTTTGTTCTAATCCTTGGACCTAAGTCATAACATCTATTATCTAGTCTACTATAGTAGTACTATAGTTATTTAGTTAATTATAGTTGTAGATATTGATTAGTCAAGTATATATACCATGTGCTTGGATCATCCTACTATAGTATATATAGTAGTGGTATAACAGTAGAATACCTTATCTAAATATCATCTGGAGTTCTTGAACACTATTATAAAATAAACTACTCATTTGTTTGTGATATCTGAATCTTGGGCATACTCTTAAAAGTTTAGGAGTGATTCAGAAGTTTAATAATGATGACAATGATGATAAATATCAATGCAAATATCAATGATAAAAAAATAAAAATTAATATTATCAAGTCTGAAGTTTAATTCTTAAATATAAAAGTATTTATACAAGATAGTAATAGTCTGTGTGCAAGCTATTTTCATCACATGATCAAAACTCATATCTGATAGGGCTGTCATCTGTCATAGTAGATGTTAGACTAATTTTAAAAGATAACTAATTATATCACTATATTGATATGCTTGTATCTTTGTGAAAACTGATCTCTATATGATATATGATGAATCATTAGAAACCATTTGATGAGCACTTTTCAATGCAAGTTCAATCATGTGAATCTGTCAAGCTGTTCATGAGATATTAGCTAACAAAGCTTTTATAGTTACTTATAGCCTAATATCTTAGTTGTTTGTTGTTACTTTTGTACGTATTGTATATGTGTAGATAGCTCTTATTCGAGGCTTTCTAGTGCAACTTAGTTTGTGAAAATCAGTCCACTAATTATAGAGATACAAGCTGAATGAAGTTTGTGACAAGTACTTATAACTTCTCAAATAAGACTAATCCCCTTACAAAGATCTTCCAAGTTTTCTATAGCTATACTGGTCTTCTTTATCAAGAAAAAGGATAGTCTTCTTTAATTGGTACAAAACTGCAGGACCCTTAATATAATAACCATCAAAAACAAGTAATTACTCTCTCTAATCTCCAAACTAATTATCAAACTCCAAGGAGCCTATTACTTTACTTAACTGTATATCTACTAGATATTCACCAATATCTGAATCAAGCCTAGTGATAAGTGAAAGGCAACCTTTTATATGAACCATGAGCTTTTTGAATCTTTAGTAATGTTTTTTAGTATAACCAGCAGACCTATCATCTTTTAAACCATGATAAACAATATCTTCTGAGATCTTATAGTAGAAAGCATTATGATAGTATATCTGGACAACATTCTGATCTTTACCTAGACATTAGAAAAGCATCATAAAGCCATCTATAAGGTTATAGAAGTCCTAACTAAGTACAAACTATTCTTGTATCCTAAGAAGTATGAGTTTGATAGACAGTAGATTGAGTATCTAGGTCTGGTAATTTTAGAAGATTAAGTCAAGATGGACCCTATCATGATAGCTAGAGTTTGATATTAGCCCATTCTATAAAATCATATCAAACTGCAGGCCTTTTTGGACTTGACTAACTTCTACTAGTAGTTTATCCATGGGTTTTTGTCTATCATGTGGTCTCTCTTTGATATTACTAGTAACAACAGTACTTAGACATAAACCATGAATCAGTAAGCAGTATTCAATGCTTTGAAGATTGCTTTACCTCTGGACTTGTTCTAACTTTTTCAGATACTATCACTTTCTTTCATATCAAAACAGATAGCTCCAATTATTCTATTAGGGCAGTCCTCTCTCAAGAGTCAAAAAAAGATAGTAATTGGTATCTAGTGGAATTCTTTAACAAGTTTCTTTCCCCTTTTGAGTGTAACTACAAGATCTGCAATAAGAAAATGCTAGCAATCATCTAGACTCTCAAAGAGTGGTAATACTTCTTAGAAGATACACCAAACCATACAGAGATCTGAACAGATTATAGGAATCTAGAGTACTTCATGATAGCCAAAAAACTCAACCACAGACAAGTATGATGGTTGTTATACCTAGTAAGGTTCAATTTTGTGCTATATTACTATCTAAGTAAGTTACTAAGAAAACTGAATATATTGTCCCAAAGACCAGACTATAGTAATATCTTACATAACAATGAGAACATGATTTTGATCAAGCTGGAGTATCTAGTGGTATGTGCAATAGAAGGGCTAGCATTTAAAGAAGAGGAATATAGCCTCCTTATAGACATCTACCTATTACAATCTCAAGACCTTAAAGTGGATCAAGAAAAAGAATCTTATATAAGGGTTTACACAAGAGAACTTGATGCAGTTCCTAGTATAGAATAGTCTATCTTATATATGCTAGGCTACTGGTCCATGCTACAGTACCATTAATCTACCCTAAAAAACTATGTATTATTCTTAAGATCAATATATGTCAAATATATTATAATGATATCATCTTTTTAGAAATTCCAATGTGACATATGATTATGTGACCATAACTGATGTGTGATACTGAGTCACACTATGTGACAGTTTGTGACTATAATCTAATTCTTTTGAAAATGTAAAATTAAATAAAGTCTATTGTTTTCAACTCTAATAGTAACAAAGTAGGTAAGCAAGAGGAACTAGTGGTCTGTACAACTAGAGAACTTTATCAATTAGCCTCCAAGTCAATATGGTCATCTAAATGGTCAAAGGTAGACAAACTACTTCTTTTTTAGGAAAAGATCTATATTTTGGACTTACAGTAATGTATTGTATTCTTTTATCATTATACAAATATTACTAGATATACTAAGCATTAGAAGACTTTAGAGCTAGTATCATGAGGTTATTGGAAGCTCTAAATATTTAGATATATTGGCCAATATATTAGTACTTATAATCATTACTTACCTCTCAGAGAATTGCATCTGCTATTTATATCAAATGCAAGATAGAAGATCATTAGTACTAACTTTGTTGTAAAACTCCCTGAGTTTACAGAGTTTGATGTGGTAATGATGGTAGTATATTATGTTTCAAAGAGAGCTTACTTCATCTCTACTCATAATATAGTTATTATAAAGAGTACTACTAGACTTTCTCTATACTATGTCTGATAATATGGTTACCTCCTCATAGTTATTGCATGGTTTCATTGTGTCTTGTAGAGTCTAGGGTATAATGCAATGATTAGCTGTGCCATAGGTTATATTAGTCAGTATCTTATGTAGTAGACATTGTTTCCTCATTGACTTCTCCTATTATTCTCATATATTGTATTGTTGTGGACATATGGTTTTCTCATGATCTATAGGTATATATAGTGTAGATACATTTCTGTATCCTTATGCTTTATCAATTGATTATATCCTTCATTCTTACTCAAGTCTTTGTCTGAGTTGCAACTTAAGCTAAGATTAAGATTGTAACATTTGGTAAAGCATTGGAAGACTCACCTTGCAAAAGGAGAGTAGAGAAGTTGTTGTGGCAACCACTAGTCACAACAACCAATAGTAATACAAACAATAAATCTCTCAATAGAATATCAAGTAGAGATTATGAGAAAACTTGACAAGGAGTTTCTGTTGAATTGCTACTCTATTTATATAATTTACAGATGGTCCATGCTAACACTAATTTAACCTTGCCCTAAAGTCTATACATTATCCATATCTCATCTTTATGTCTTCTATAAGAACACTATAATGTATACATGTGCCCTGACATCATCTTTCTAGTCTCTTCTTGCCCAGTCTAAGCCTATGACCTCACATCATGTAATATGTTATATGACTGCAGTCATGTACCTCTTTATCATCAAAAATTAAAATTAAAAGAAAAGAAATATTAAATCAGAAAAAATAGATAAAAAAAATGTTAGTGTCCAAGCACACTATAACAGAAGTGGTTAGTTTACAAAGAACAATCAATGGTTTAACCATTAGAAGAAATGATACATGGATGGTGAGTCCATAAGAAATAAGACAAGTTGATATTAAGACAATAATATAGAGGCATTATCAGAACAACTAGGATCTTTGTAGATTATAAACAAAGCCTCAGAAAGAACAACAGAATACATGGACAAAATGTTGACAGCACCAGTACTAATACAGGAAAACAATGGACAGGCTGGAGTGCCTAAGAACATGGTCTCTGACCTAGGATGTATCAATGGGGACAGAACAAAATTTAAAGACTAATGGAGAGAAATGAGGTTATTCCTCAAGAGTAACAGAGTAATGGAAACTGATGATAGAATTATAGCAATCCTTGCTTGCTTTAGAGGAGGTACAGCAGGCATTTATGCCCAGAAAAAGCTTGATGAGCTAGACAAAGAAACAGGAATTCAGGATTGAGACAACTTTGTACAAGAAATAAGGAAGACATTTAGCAACAAGACCAAAGCTGTAGATACAAAATAGAAGATTGAAACTTTTAAACAAGAGGAAAAGAACATGGCAGACTTTATGATAGAGTTCAAAACTCTAGCTATAAAGATAGACATAGACAAATTACATGCAATATTTTTACTTAAGAAGAATATATCATCAAGATGATATTGGGATACCCACTAATTACTACACTAGAGTTACTCAAAGAGTGGAAGATAGCAATAACATCAGTTGGACAGGGATACAAGTCTACAGAATGATGCCAAGATTATTAAACAAGAATAGAAACAACTTATAGAGAGTGAGGAATGCCCATGGATATTGGAAAGACAAAAGAGAACTTTGACAAAGACAGGAAACCTAAGTGTTTTGATTGTGAGATTTATGGATACATGGTAAATAATTGCTAAAAACTGAAGAAAGTAAAGGATACTTGGAAATATTATAAATGTGGATGTTACAAACTTTATTCAGCTTGCATCTCCACAACTAGTAGACCAATTTTCACAAACCAAGTTGTGCTGAAAAACCCCAAATAAGGGCTATCTGCACATATGCAGAATATACAAAAGCAACAACAAA
>JAJOHK020001140.1:0-15658 GCA_022457215.2 Leucocoprinus gongylophorus | reverse complement strand
CAAGCCTTCAGAACTCTTTCGCGTGAGGATCGACATCAATTTCTGATGCCCATAATGTAGATTGAATTTACATTCTGAAGCACGCCACTGCGAGAAATATCACTACTCCATGCTGCCTACCTGCTCTTCCGGTATTTCCCCTCTAGCTTTAAGCTCCCTCTGAGACTTTTCTACTTGTTCCTGAACGTATTCGATTGACTTGAAATACTTGACAGTTTTAACATGCAGTTCTACAATACACTGTTAGTGATGAAAGTCGAATGGGGAGATCAAACTACCACGAACCGGATGTAGCATCCTCATCAGCAACGATCAAGGCCCAAGGATGTAGTTGCAGGGCGGAAAGTGTCCACTGAAACATTTTCGAATTAGACATTGATAATTTGACGAGTAGTTCACAGTCGTACCAAATGATTTACACCTTCCTCTATTGAAACGAAAAAGAAAGTAGTCAGTTTCTCGCATTCAACCGTTTTTTCTCAAAGATTCACCGATTGCTTTACTCAGAGCCAAAGCTTTTCGAAGTCCAGTTACCACAACCACAACCTCCTTACTATCGAGTACTGTGGCAACGCCAACCGTCAGGGCCATGCGAGGTACAGCCGATATATCGTTGTTGAAAAAACGGGCATTGGCAAGGATGGTATCGTAAGCTAGTGTCTTGATTCGGGTTCTTGAAGCCAGTGAAGAGCCTTTCTCAGATATGAGACGAGTTCAGCTCAGGACCAGGATGTTCAATTACCTGGCTCGTTGAAAGCGATATGCCCATCTTCACCAATACCACCAAGAAAAAGTTCAATCCCTCCGTAATCTTTGATCTTCTTCTCGTATGCGTTACACTCTCCGATCAAATCTTCTGCATTTCCGTTAAGAATGTTGACTTGAGAAGGTGGAATATCAACTAGAACATGGATGAGCACGGTTGTCATGAATCGAATGAAGCGACATGCTATGCGAGAAGAATTCTCGGAACATAAAAGTATGGTAGGACTCAGGATGGTCGCGCGGCAAGCCAACATACTCATCCATATTAAACGTCACAACATTCTTGAATCTTCGGAGAGTACCGCAAGGACATGGTTGGCAGGATGACGATATCCGAAATATCTATGAGACGTACGAGAGCTTTCCCTGCTTTACCAATTCGACCAGCGCCCTGTACGTTGGGATAGGTGAGGAACCTGTTGGCAAACCGAGGACGAAAGGCTTCTCAGGAGTTGGAGCAAACTCATTAATGCTGTCGTGTCATTATTAGCTGACCGCCTTGAGATCGACGGAGCCAAGACAGTAGAAACATGCCGTTTGCAGATGTAGTTGGCGATGTAGTCGCCAACAGTGGTAGGATCGTTGCGGATGATGAGGCCTGGGTCCAAGGTCAAGATCAGTATATCAGTAGCCCGAACACGACATACGCATCGGGGTGTTAGTAGACGTCGATCAAGGTCGAGGACACTAGAAGGGGGTGGAGGTCCTAGCAGAAGGTTTGAGTATGCTCCACTACCAACTAGGCTTGACTAGTCTAAATAATATCTATATCACCGCGTCAGGTTATATGTGAAACAGTCCATTCCAAGGGTACCCAATCGGGCCATGTTGCGAGATGAACGCTTATGCTTACTGTCCCTATCTATAGTTATCATCTCTATAGATATACAATTCCCGTGTCAGGTTGCTTCTATACATTTAAGACATGTCAAGACTACTGAGCTTGGGAGGCAAAGGTGTGAGCTGAAAGGAGGTCGACGGTCATCGATCTTGAACACCAGAGGAAAATATTAACATTCTTGGAGCCGATGTGCCTGCGACATCTAACACCTCGACAAGTCAGTCCTGACCGAGAAAATTGGCATCAAGTATATCCCAGTGAAAAATGTTCTTGATCTCCTATGCAAGGACAACCTAGGCTCTGTCACTAGCAAATTCTCGACATGCTCAGAGAGGCAGGTTAAAGTGATGCACCAAGATCGTCCAAGGCTTTATAGGTCGTCGGGTATTCCTTTCTACAAAAGAAAGAAAGTCAGTTGTGGTAGACCGATTTAGAAAGGCAGTTGTGCTAGGCCGATTTGGAAAGGTGAAAGCTCAGTTTTGCAAAAGCCGAGATTCAACGTGCGCACAACAAAAGGCATTCCGCGAAGATGAGGGCAGATTGATGGATTGGGAAGGAGCTATTAGAATAGCTATTTGCTCATGTGCCAATTCGCCTCGCTGGCTTTCACAGCTTGCGGAACCGATCCGTTGTCGTCAACACAAGAGATTTGTTGTGAAAACCAAAGCGAGGGAAGCAACTTGTGATTACAACTCCATCCACAAGAACTTATATAACGTCATCGTAATTTAGGTCATGAAGATCTTTGTCCTGCTGGCGGAAAAGTCATTGTCAGAAAAAGATCGGCCCACATGGAAGGAAAGTTTGCGCTAGCTTGCTTTGTTTTGAGTCCCAATCGGTCGTCATTGATCCAGAAGCTGGTTATATATCGAACAAATGGTTCCATGAGGTTCCAGTCAACTCGAGAGAGTCGTCATACGCCAAAAGCTGATGTCATCCAACATGTAGCGAAGATTCGAGTGAGGTCCCCAGTATTTTGTTCTATAGGCTGTCGCATGGGTATGCACACTAATCGTATGAGGCAATCAGATCTTTATTGTATGCCATATCTCTACTCCATGTTATTGAAAACGTACAACTGGAGCCCTTATGCACATGTACCCCATCGATCTCCCGCAATACTAATCTCGAAACGATGGTTTTTGCCTTCAGCTCCATGTACAGCATCAAAATCGAGGGTTGACAAAGTGATAAAACGTGAGAATGACAGAAATGTTTTTCGACCCCCTTGTTCACTCTTTGATTCCTCAGCAATAGACAGTTGTTGGCCATATAAAGTCTACATGTCGCATCGCGTAACGGACCGCAAATCGGCCTTCCAGGCCCACGCAACACATTTGCCAGCTGCCACATTGATGTCTGCATTTCTCGACCACTTGACATCCCTGCCGTGTTTGAAACGTGCGACCTGCTGCATGTATGCCTACCGGTCAACTCAAAGAGCTCAGGAGCAGGAAAAGTTGGCATGTGGGCAGAGTGATGGTGGAGAAAGTGGCAGCGGAGACCGGCTTTCGAGGCTTCTCGAATTATCGAATTGTCACAATGTGGTTGTGGTCGTGTTCAGATGGTATGGGGGAACAAAACTAGGTTCTGATCGATGGAAACGTATCTCCGAAGTTGCGAAAGAGGCTCTCAACCAAGGTGGTTTCATGAAGCAAGGAGCCTTACAGCATAAGAAACCGAATAAGCTCACGAAGCATTAAAATCGTCATGGAATTTATATCTTATATAGCGATATTCAATTGGTTTTATCATTGATTCTGAAAGTAGTATAGCAGTGCCTTCATTAAAGCCAGTTGCAGACTGTGGCCGATTGGGTGATCATGAGACACTCGTAGGCAATCCTTTCGTTGTCCTTGAGTCTCAAACTCACGGAATTCAGGAATGAGGGGAAGGTTCATGGGAATGTATGTAAAGTTGAAGTAGGGAAGAATTGCAGGAAGAACTTGGTCAATGATATACACTGCCATAAGCAGGTGAGCAATGACAAGACAAAATCATTGTATGCCAACCTTGAGCATTGTAGTACAAAGTCCATGGATCAACTTGTCGAATTCTTGCGCTCGTATTCCTCTCCCATATGAGGCTGGTGGTTCGAATGCCGGAACTTAAACCAGCGTTGGTGCAGATAGGTTGCTGATACCAAGACCCAAAGAATATTCGCTGAGGTTTACTTGTCAAGTGAAGGGCATCAAAAGCATGTAAGAGATCAGGCAAGTATTCCTGGAACACTGCATACAGAGCTGCGTTAATTATCTGAAATGTAAGATCGTTATCCTGGAGTCCTGTGCGCACTTCCTGAGGTATTAGTTTTGTGAAGGACCAGTTGCCCGTAGGACTACCAAAAGTTGATGCAGGGGCAGGTATGGGACCTTTGTTCACAATTAGAATTTGTGCCTTTTGCGTCTTTGAAAACCATTCAGAAATATACGTCCTGATTCCAGTTCGAGGATCTACGACCGGTTGACTGACCATTCGGTGTTGTGAACCTTGTAGGCGATCCGAGAGAGAGAACGACAAGCGAGTAGACTCGACTGACGGAATTCGGCTAGAAAAGGATGCATTGCGAGGATTGAACGGTAATGTTGAAGGTGGCTGTTGCTTGTTCCGCGAACCACCACAGACAAAATAGTGTGCCCCACTCTCTGGGCCTCTGCTAGAATAACTCTTGTTATCATGAAATGCAAGAGCTTGAAGGAGGAGAGTTTGTGCGTGGTAGAATGCCCGTGGACCCACGAGGTGAACTCTCTTCCCAGAGATGTGACTACAGAGTAGGCTTGTTATTTGGGGTAGATCCAATTCTTCCAGTGACGACCAGTTCTCAAGGCAGTTCAGATCGTGACGATAATGAGCATGGTTTCTGCCTTGTATTATCCAGGTGCCGTGTTGTATATAGCAAGCCAGCTTTTGCGTCTTTCTGATTGCCTCGATCGCCTCTCCAGGAACCAGGTGCCTGAGGGTCAACTCAATATGCGTAGCAATGGCAATATCTAGTGGATTTTTCGCAGTGCTTGGAGTTTGGATCATGAGATAACACAAGGTACACAAAATTAGTGCCAGGGCAGAGAGCTGGAGGATGAACGCCATCAGAAAAAGACGCTTACCAAATATCATGACAATGTAGAACGCCCACCATGAGGGTTCCAAGGGTCCTGGACGCTTATCCACTCGGACCCCAGAACATTGTGCCTTTGAGATCAACAATGCGTATCCCTTTCCTTGGGCGACTTTCAATTCACGAATATCTCGCAATAACTTTGAGCTTCTCCATACTTGCATTTGCATCTGTTCTCAAATTCGTTATTCTATTTCTCCCCAAGTGCGTAATCAATTGGTTTTATAGATGGTCCCGCAAACTCTTCAACCAATTCCGCGGCGAAGAATACCCTTCCGAAGAGATACGTACGTCGGAGAAAGTCCTCAAGGCCAGGGACTTTGAGGATCTCTGCCGAATATATGGGTACATTCACGAAGAGCATGTTGTTCTGACCAAGGACGGTTATCTTCTCGGCCTCCATCGGTTGCCGGGGAGACGGGGGGAAAAGAGAAACAGTCCTGGAACCAGCACTGGAAAGCCTGTTGTGTACCTTCACCATGGCTTGCTGATGAATAGTGAGGTGTGGGTCTGCCTCACAGATCCACAACGATCACTGGCGTTCGTACTCGCGGAGCGGGGCTATGATGTGTGGTTGGGTAACAACAGGTTAAAAGTCGTTACTTCCTTCAACTTTCCTCCCTGACTAACAATGTTGTGTCAATTAGAGGGAACAAGTATTCGAAGAAGTCGATTCATCATGGCCCCGGCACGTCTAAATTTTGGGATTATAGGTAAAATATACTCGCTTATGGCGAGATGTCATTCTCTGCTGATCTTCTCTCCAGCATTGATGACTTCGCGTGGCATGACATTCCGGATACGATCAACCACATTTTGCAGGTGACGAAGGCGCCGCAGCTAAGTTATATCGGTTTTAGTCAAGGAACAGCACAAGCGTTTGCGGCTCTCAGCATTCATCCTCAATTGAATGAAAAGGTCAACGTCTTTATTGCCCTTGCTCCCGCGATGAACCCAGAGGGCTTAGCAGCCCCGATAGTCGATGCACTGATGAAGGCGTCGTAAGCTCCTCCTTCTGTCTAAACGGCACTAGACTCAGTCAAATATTACTAGCCCAACCCTCCTCTACCTTATCTTTGGTCGTAAATCCATCCTCTCTTCAGCTACTTTCTGGCAATCCATCATTTACCCTCCAATATTTGCCTTTTTCATCGACACCTCGCTCCTTTGGCTCTTTAATTGGCATAATCGCAGCATCCCTCCACACCAGAAAATTGCCGCTTACGCTCACCTTTACTCATTTACATCTGTCAAGTCGGTTGTACATTGGTTCCAAATAATGCGCAATGCCGCTTTTCAAATGTACGATGATGATGTTCTTTCTCCAGTTGTTGCGACTTCTGTCAGCTCCTATCGACCCGTACGATTTCCTACTCGAAATATCGTCACTCCGATCGTGCTTTTGTGGGGTGACTCGGATAGTCTCGTTGACATCCATACAATGTTGGCACAGCTTCCTGGTCACACCATCGCAAAACGTCTTCACACTTATGAGCATCTGGACATTCTCTGGGGTCAGAATGTGCATATTGATGTGATCCCACAAGTTCTCGCATCTTTAGAGCTTTCTAATGCCGAAGGACAAACTACTGCGGACGTTGATAGCAGAGATGAAATACAAGATGAGTCCAATGCAAATTAGTTCCCCCTCTATACTGTAAATAACATGTTTTGCTCATCACACAATATCGTCAATTCAACATTGCTGATGAACTCTGCAGATAATAGTCCCAGAGTACACTGGATATGCCTGTACACTACACCGTTCATATCAGAAACTACCTACGGCCATTCTACACGCTAATGCCTCTCAGGGTTGACTTTGACATCCACGTATCATCTCATTATAGACCTCTAAAACCTTTTCTCTTACTTGCTTTCCAGGGGCTCTTCTCCCAGTCCATATCTTACACTGTTCGAATCCTTGCTCTAATAACACTTCGATACCCTCTACACCGACCCAGGGTGAGCCTTGTAATTTTCTCTTTCCTGCCAGTGCTAATAAAGGTGTCATCCGTGTTTCGTAGGCAAGCTCCACAGCAACGCCCCCGTTTAATGACAAATGGTCTAGTTTCAAACCGATATCCACAGGCTCTGCCAATTTGGAGTCAACGGCCCCAGCAAATGCAGGAACAGTAGACACAATGATACTTGGTAGAGGATTGATTGGTAGAGGCACGGCGAGACAATCGAGACTTTTGACGCGTAGGAGGCGATCCAGCCGTCGGAAATCATTCACCAACGCCTGAGTTTTGTCACCGCTTCGGTTATACATGAATATGTTTACCACGCCAATCCTATATAACGCGTATATCGAGGCTCTTGCGGAACCACCTGCACCCAAAACAAGAGCTGTGGTAGATGAGGTTACCGTGTGTGCAGGCGTTAACGAACGCTCCAGACAGTTCTTAATTCCTCTCCAATCGGTGTTATCCCCAAATAGCTCGCGGCTACCCCGTGACACTGGAAAAATAGTGTTAACGGCACCGATGATTTGTGCGTGTCGTGATAGGTGCTGAATAAGTGGGATAACGTTGCGAGCATGTGGGAGAGTCACACTGGCACCTCCAAAATCTGGCATTCCCATCACCCGGCGAATCTCGTCTACATTTGCCGTGTCAACTTTGTTATAGGTATGTGGAAGGCCGAGCGTGGTGAAGGCAGTATTATGAAGCACAGGCGACATCGAATGAGGGATCGGGTGGCCAAAGACATAGAATTTTTTGGTTGGTAAAAGGCCGGTTAGGTATAAGATCGATTGGCATTCTCGAAAACTGATATGGCCGGAGGCTCCGCCAATGGGTAGGAGAGGATGTGACACTGGAGAAAGATAAGGATTCAATGCTCGTGAAATCTTTCCCTGTACCAACTGAATATAAAGTAACCATCGTGAGAATTTTAGGCTCACCTCGATTCCCAGGTTTATGGCGACAAGAGGTATAGGACCACTCGACACAGATGAAGCGAACGTCCGTAGACTCATATTATCTTCGAAAGATTTAGCATGAAAAACCATTATTGCTACATCTGCGCCCATATCAACGATCTTGTTATAGACTTGCTTAGATTCCGGGCCCTCCCACCGACAAATGTCTTTCTTGTCGAAATAGGTACCAATAATTGAGGTATTTCCCTTCATGGAAACAACATTCTCAATGGCCGAACGAGGATAGTCGAATTGCAGCTCCACATACTCAATGCCAAGACGAAGCGCATGTTGACAGAGGGAGGTGAGTGATTCAAGGAGTGGGGCATTGTCAGCCTCTATATCCGGATAATTTCCCATTGTAGACTTGGTACGGATCGTGAATATTGCAGGAAGGGTAGAATGCCGGCGGAGAGTTGCGACTTGGAAGGAGAGATAGTTGGGATCGTAGGAAGCCAAAAGATCGCCGCGGATACCCCAAAGATCAAGTCCAACAGATAGATCTTCGAGATGTGGTATTGCCTTGTTCAAGTCATCATATGTGAGTGTGAGGAAATACGACCTATGATGGTGAGTAGAGACTTTGTTGGTATCAACGCCGTGAATGAAACGGAGTAGCCTGAAAAAGTCTTTCTCTACAGGCTTGAAGATGACCGACAATTCGTTTGCGTTCGCTTCCATCGACACATCCTCCCTGTCTTGTGGCGCCTCGACCGTGAGCGAGGCAAACTCGAATGAACAACATTCGCGAAACAGCATGGCCAGTCGTGCCCACTCATCTGGGTCCTGATCGTGGACGGCAGACTTCTGCACATAAGCGGCGACAGCTTCCTTGTCTCGAATAACATGAATGACCAGGCTATGTTCGCGGAACTTCCTGAGTGCTATTCGATTCTCCTCGAGCTCAATGGACCGAGAACCACAAGCAATAACCTTCTCTGTAGGATTATTGCGGAGCATATTCGTAAGGACTTCAGATTCGGCACTTCGCAGGGCGTTGTATCCTCGACTGAGGATGAATTCTGATATTGACATTTGGTATCTCATTTCGAGTATGGCATCGGTGTCGAGCACCTCCCATCCCAAAGCCTTTGCCGTTATCGAGGCGAGCGTAGTCTTGCCGACTGTGTGCCTCATAAGTATTAGATTCACGGATTGAAGGACGCGGATATTGAACCTCCAGGCATTCCAATAATTGCAATACTTGCGTGCCGAGAGGGACGGCGTGTGTTGCCATCTAGTGGGGATGGTACGCGAGAGGGCGGGTCAGAGGGCGTCTGATGCAGCATGTTATGTGCCTCTATGTGCTGGGGCATGAATATGGTGGTCAGGATTACAATTGGGACAGAAGGAACCAAGACCAACCTGATGATAGAGAGCAGCTCTGTGGTCTTGGATGGGAGACAAAGAGCTGGGGGCTTGGCTGACCCTTGGAGAGTGTATGAGATCTTTGACTTTCATCGAATGAGGGTACTACATAAGGAACACAACGGGCAGAAAGGCCAGCGGTGATTCATAAGCGGAATCACGTTTTTCCGTCAAATATGAGGTCAATCTTATCTAATCTACGGCGTAATAACTTTCTTTTCCTTTTTCCGTCGCTGCCTTCGGAGTCAATGAAGTCGTTGTCATAAAGTTGGATGACACATGTGCCAAAAACTTGGGAGCTAGTCGTGATCCAAGACCAGCACGAGGATTGTCATCACAATCTGCTTCACCAGCTCCTGGGACTGCAACCGAACTCGTTAATCTCTTTGCATTACCCATTTTCTCCTTGAAGTAATCCTGCAAAGTCTTCGTTGAAGTTGTGATCTTGTCGGTGTCCGGGGCATCACCATTGTCATCGTAAACGGATGTCAGTCTGCCTTGTGGAGGTTGAGTACCAGATGAAGAAGCCGAAGAGGGTGATGGAGCGATGCCAAGGATTTCAGATATTGCTGCTGCAGATTTCAATCCAATGGACTTGGCAGCAATATGGCGTGCCCTGTGTCTGTTGATCTATTTGTCAACGTTCAGATAATCTAGCTGATACAACGTACGATCTATGCCGTGGTATAATGCGTGAAGCCTTTTGCTTAACTTCACGTAGAGGTTCGGGAGGAGAGGCTCTCGGTGTCACAGGCTCAGTAGACTTTACGTCAGGATTACAGGCGGGTTCGTTGCTGTCGAGACTTTTTTTCTTTTTCTTCGATTTTCTATCGGTGTCCTCAACATTTTCATCGCTCTTCCGTTTCTTCTTCTTCTTCTTCTTCTTATCCTTGTCTTCATCCACCGTGTCCTTGTTTCGCTTTCGCTTTTCCTTTTTCTTCTCATCCTCTTCATCCTCCTCACCGGCATCCCCTTCAGGTTTCACGAATCCGTCAAACCCACTTCCCGTCTGTACTTCTTCCTCAACACCATCAGCTTCGTTCAACCTCTTTAGCAGATTCTCATAATCCCTATTCTGCTTCCATGCAACTCCATTCGGATCCTGTTGATGTGCTGCACCAATGCCCATCATATCCAGTTTCTGAGCGACCTTGATATGTGTCGTACGCCCCTCTCCACTCACTCCCAGCCCTTTACTCGACTCCCAGCCAAATTTTGCGAGATAATTTGACCCAAATCGTGTCGCGTCTATTAATTTGTAGATCCATGAGTATGTAGATATGATTTCGAGGACGAACCATCGACCCATGACAAATTCCGAGGATCATGACCAATCCTTTGCTTGACCTTCCGTCCAGAAAGACCCATCAAAAGGAGTAGAACGGAAATGAAAGGGAAAACTCTTAAGGGAATTGATGACGTAATCAGCATCGATGTGTCATGGCAACGTTTTGTCTTTCTGTACGATCCGCTCTCGTCGCAGCATCGTCAACAATGGACTTGGTCAAAGTACAGGAAGTCTTGAACTCCAGTAAGTTTTGGTTTTGTTTGAATTGCTGATATGTGATGCTTATCTAGAGGGAATAAGTTTACAGCAGACCATATGTGTCTCATGTGATCCTGATGTTTGGCGTGCTGAATGTCAGTCGCTTGTTATATCAGGCTCTATCCGTTCTGTTACAGACATTTGTGCTTCCTGGAAAGAGTGTGCGTGAAGTGTAGTGAAGGTCCAACCAGTCTTACTGACTGTATGAATAGCTGTCCAAGTTCGGCTCTAGAAAGGGAGCTTGGGCTGTGGTTACTGGGTCGACGGATGGAATCGGCAAGGAGTTTGCCCTACAGCTTGGCAAGGCAGGATTCAATGTGCTCCTTGTTGCGCGTAATCTCGAATTATTGAAAAATACTGCTGAGGAGATTGGTACGTATCGTGGAAGGGGTGGTACAAATTAGGTGACTAGGACTGAAAAGCTACTATGCAGAGGCAAGATACCACGTCAAAGCACAAAGCCATGTCATCGATTTTGCCAAAGCCAAAGCTGAACAGTACGAAGAGCTCACAGGTGTATTGCAACAGTTCGATATTGGAGTGTTGGGTGAGTGGCACACTGCCCATTTAGCACATCACAAGCCCTAATTGTTTTGTATGCAGTGAACAACGTTGGCAAGGGACATGCTATGCCTACTTATCTCGTGGACATGCCCCAAGAGGAGATGACGGACGTTGTCGCGGTCAATGTGAATAGTACAGTACAAGTCACACATGCTGTTCTGCCGGGCATGGTCCAAAAGTACGTAGACTCATTGTCCTGTGCTGGTGATGCTAACGAAAGCGAACAGAAAACGTGGGCTGATTCTGAATATTGGATCATTCGCAGGGGCCATTCCCTCACCAATGTTGGCCCCGTACTCTGCCACCAAGGCGTTCATGGCGACGTTCACGAGCGCGCTGGCCGAGGAAGTGCGCCAGCATAATGTTATGGTGGAACACATCAATACGTACTTTGTTGTATGTCTCTTAGTTGTTGCGTGCTGCAATTGGCTTACAGGGTTTACCAGGTATCAAAGCTGTCCAAGATCCACAAAGCGAGTACCTTTATACCTACACCTGAAGCGTATGTGCGCGCTGTTCTGAGCAAAGTCGGGCTGCCGTGTGGTGCAGCATTGAGTGGACGGCCGAACACGTCGACGCCGTACTGGTCTCATGCGCTGCTGGACTGGGCTGTGACGCTTGTGGGGATGCCTGCGCTTTTTATCTCGTACTCACACCGCCTGCATAAGGACATTCGGCGACGGGTCCTGCGTAAAGCAGAGCGGGAGGGCAAGCGCGTGTGATGGTCTATTGTAGCCATGCTTATCAGTGATGACTGCTGCGCTATAGTACTATGATACCATAGTTTAAGAAGTCTTGTTTTGGGAAAGACACCTACCTTATTTACAACGGAATATATACACCTTTCAACAGTAGAGTCGCGAGCCATTTTCTTTCTGCATGCTGGACTAGTGAATGGTTTTACTGATAATCAGTTGAGACAACTTGGAAATCTAGCGAGGGCAAAAGTCTAAGAGGAAGAAAACATAAACATATTCAATACAGCACATCGTACAGAAATGGTATTAAGCCAGACGAACGCTCTGCGTCATGGGGCTGAATACGCGGGCAACCAGACAAAATCAGGGTCAAAGTCGATCAGAGCACCAAATTTCGAGTTTACCCTCAGCTCCGCCTTTGGAGCATGTGCGTGCAGTCTCTATTGCAAGTTCGAAATCAGACTCGTCTGCAAGGGTGACTTTTCCACCGTCTTCATCTTGGAACTTCAGACCAATTCCCTTGGCAGACCTGTCGAACTTCATAGCGAGCTTGTCCATGAACTCCTCAAAGGATATCTCAGGGGTCAAGGCCATCCCTCGAACTTCATCTTGATAGTGAATCTAGAAGATGCGATAAGCCTTAGTATCATCCCCAACAAGATAATTGGAACAAACCTTGACACGTATCTTCATGAGCTCGTAAATTTCATCATCATAATCCCCGCTAACATAACCCTCTTCCTCATCTTCTCTGTAGGTGCCCTGCATGCGAGCCCCACGTTGAGTAGGTCTCCGTGATAGCTTTCTCCTCATGACACTGCCAGAACTTAACGCATAGGGGTTGACAGGGGGGCCTCGCGAACCACTGCGAGAGATGCTGATAGATGGAGCACTGGTCGCATTGCCTCGTACCCAGGCAGCAACGGAGTCATCAGGGGCGGCCAATGACTTTGGTATAGTAGGTACTGATAAGGAATCATCGTATGAATCAAGGTAATTGTCATAGAATTCCGTGAGACGAGTATTCTTCCCCTTTGATATTGATACTGGATATTAGTCAGTACAGACCTATTGGAGCGCTTGTAAGTAATTTTTACCTTCCGGAGGAGTAGGACTGGTATCGTGAGGTACGATAGTACGAGCATCATTTGGTTTCTGGACGCTTAGGTCACGAACAAGTCCCCCGGTGCCAGTACCTGAGGAAAACCCACTAGGCGTGATCTGCGTCGGGTTTCTTGTCAATCTTGGTTTGGCATTGTCACGATTCACACTAGAGGGCGAATCTCTAGCCGGAGGAGCGAGCTCACGGACACTGGAAGACACTGTTGACGCAGCACGCTTGATTTCCACTGGTGAGAAATCTACAGTTGTTTCTGCAGGAGTTAAGCAACATTCTAAATGGCAAGGATACAAGACAGCGTACTTGTACCAGGAGTAACTGTTGGCAAGCTCGCAGTCCTAGTAACGCTAGCTTCTGGTTGATCAACATAAGCACCGTTGGGATTGATTCCTTGTTTCAGTCGAGTAGATCCGGTAAAGGTGGTGAAAGCATCATTTGCATCACTTGCAGCAACTAGGATCTAAAAAGCGAGATAAATTGGAATCCCTACATTTGCAGCTGCTAGAGACTCTGACCGGTTCTCCCAAGAAATTTCTAGTGGCTGTATTTTTCAACTTTTTCTCGGAGGGGCGATAGAGAATGCCAACAGGCTTGAACAATCATGAACAGAGTGATTTAAAAAATCATGACAACATACCACACTGAAAACCATGTATCCCTCTCCACGGTCTCGTATAGCCTCATCGATGACCTTGTGATCGTCAATGGCCTTATCCCGACTCGCTTCCTGCATATCCTGCAAACCCTCTTGCACCCTTCCCATATATATTAGCGAAAGTCCCTTATTGTACATTGCTTCCGCAGAAAACAAACGGAATTTGAGTCCCAATTGTTCATAGTTACTGTGTAGCTAGGGTCGGATCTCAGGTCCACTGAGGGGATACGGAGGACTCACATCACCTGGTTCCCTCGGAGGTGAAATAACGTCTGCTCAAAATCTCTCAAGGCAAGGTCATAATGAGTGAGCAAAAAGTTCGAGACCCCACACTGGAAATGCCTGTGAAAAAAAAATATATACCTCTTGAACCACAAACAGAAATTTGACAACATACGCAACAGCTAGATACTGATCGAGATTGGTGGCTTCGGTGAAACGCTGAACGGCTGCCTCGTGCTCTCCCAAGGTCGCATAGATCAACCCCATGTTCGTGAGTATTTTGGACGAATCTGCAATACGCTGTCAACACCAGTCCTCTTGATCAACGACTCCTCCAACAAGTATGAGGCAGAAGCAGAGACACACTGAGAAAAAATCTAGAGCTTTCTCGAATTCCTGTTCATCGTATGCTTTCAGTGCCGCAGCCCAAGTCTCCAACTCAGCCTTGAGTGACATGATGATGATGATAGACTATTGACGATGGTTCTCTTCTGGAATAACGGGAATCAGCGTTCCTGACGCGAGCCGGCACGACAAAAACAAGGGAAAGGGGAAAATAAAATGAATGAGTAAGACACAGTCTCTCAGAAAACATACACAACAAGGGTTTGGTCAGTATTTAAGTGCTGAGGCCGTATCATTGATACTGTTGTCAAGGTCGTCGTCGGCATCTCCCTCAAGACCCCGGAAACTGAGCTTGATCCGACAAGTTCTGTGTTGCAGCCTTTTCACAATGTTCAACTTTATGATGTAATCATGTTTTGGCAGAAAGAAAGAGCTAACAGAGGTCATCGTCTACTTTTCCGTTAGCAATGAAAAACATTGTCAAAATTTTGCTGGTCTTATTGTTGAATTTCAACAATTGAGCGCGCAGGTAAGACCGTCTGACCACAGTAACACGATAAAAATGAAACTGAAAGTGCATCGCGCAGGCTCGCACAATTCCCAGATTCCGACATTGATATATGAGGGCTGTTATTAGGTTTGGGTGCGACAAGTTTGGAAACAGCTTCCGAAAGAGATATCCGGGGTCCTAGCTACAAGTAGTTGAAACACAATCCTGTCACCATTCACTAACTATTCACTTCCTGTGTGATCCCAAGTTGATGACAACTGATCAGTTTTCTGCACAACATTGATGAACATTCCCATATGCTCAGATAAAATACCTTACAGGTCCTCATAAAGCATTATGAATCGATTCTGCGGACCAAATGAGCCTTCCAGACACAACTGAAATTCCTGGACTTGACTCGACTTCGTTTGTATTGACATTGCCAGCGCCAGACTCCATCAGTTTCATCCCTTTCTTGCACGTCATAATTTACACATCATTTATCATACAAGGGCTGATGATAGACTGTAAACATCTTAGAGCCTGGTAAGTGTCAATAACGCAGAACATCAGATATGGTGAACAGTCGTACCATTAGACAATCATATGCAATACAAACTACGTCGTCCCGTCTATCTAATCAAAGAGAAAGTTCTATCTACGTCCCACAGCAAGCAATGAATACTGGAAAATAGAACTAATATCCGCTCGGTCGAGCATTCGACTTCGACGTATCATAGGCACGAATGAGCCTCGTCTGGTCCTGCTTTCCAGCAGTTTCAGTTTGACTGAACGCAAATCCACGGGTCCTGCGCATCCTTTGCACCGCACGCACTTTCTTGATCGCCTTTTGAAACCTGGTCACAAGAGCAAAGAGATGAGGGGTCCCCACAATTTCAATTGAAACAAACCCTTACTGTTCCTGTCTTGGCCGATAATCGGGTATATTGTACTTTTGTAATTCCTGAACGATATGGTACGAGGACGGCATATACGTCCTCCG
>JAJOHK020001139.1:0-15662 GCA_022457215.2 Leucocoprinus gongylophorus | reverse complement strand
CACGAGTGATGGTCAATTTAGCCAGACCCTTCTGAAGTCTTAGGACAGTGCCACATTCTCGCTCAACAATCATGAGAAGACGTTCAATCTCTTCGGAAATGTGATCAATTGTAAGATTGCGATATTTTTCAGGGGCGGAGGTGATTGTGTCCTGAAAGCGGGCAGGTGCTGCTGAGACATCACTTGCCCAGGTTCTGAACCATCCGGAAAATTGTTGAATAAACTCTGAAACACTGGAATGATTACGGATACCATCCTTGTATCGTTGAAAATATCTACTCAGTTGATAAGTCCAATTCATATAAACATAAACAGAGGCATAGCTCACTGAAGAAATGTTATTGTCAGAGTCCTGAAAACGGTCAAACCGTCAAGAGTATTTTGTAGTGATGGCGTAAGGTTGGGAGTGGGATCTTTCCACGTTTTGGCCATCATCATGGCGTCCAAACATTTTTGAAGTGCTGCGAAGATGTGATCGTGGTTATTCTTGATAATAGCATACAAGACACTGCGAAAATGTTCATGAAAGCTTGGCAGGAATAGTCATACGACTCACTTGATGTTCTTGTGCAACGTAGATTTGAGAACGAGGTCAGATGAAAAGAATTGGAATAAGGGAAAATAGCCCTTCTGAAAGGAGAGCTTGCCGGTTGAACATCCAATGGACACGTCGATAGCCTCAAAACGCAGTACGTCGCCAATGCGGTGGAGTGCGTTGCCCTAAGTCACTGATCTCACATGTACAGATAAACTGGAAATGAACAACGCACCTTGACAACGACTTCTAAAAACTCTTGCGCTTTTTCCGTGTTCTTTTAGCATTTGGAATCATAAGAACCGTCGACCTCTCATTGAAATTGGTACATACCCACGATTTATTCCTATCGTTCACACTTGCTAGTACCCTGACAAACTTTTGAGCTTGAGTAGCAGTGTCAAAGCTGTAGGTGTCTCTCAAAAACTCCTTCAGATAGTTATGCACCTCGCTTGGGTTGAGGTTGTATCGGTCCTCGTGCAAGGACCCAGTGCTGATTGCAAGGCCCTCAGATGAAAAGAAGTCAATAACGCTATCCCCACTATCAACTGCGGTAATTTCAGCAGCTTGATTTTGAGCACTAGCATCATTGGCTGGTTTAGTGTGCTGATAGGTACATTCAAAACCTCGTGCGCAAGCACCGGTCGTCCAGAAGAAGTGACATGTATTCCTGGGAATATCAGCCGATGGATTGCCCGGATACCGATGTGACTGGGGAATTCGAGTGCTCGTTTGCGACAGCGGGGAGACCGGAGGCGAAGTTGTGTCGATAGTATGCACAAATCGACAGTGTTCGCCTCTGTAGCAACCAGCAGAACTATTGAAAAACTTACACTGCTTCCGCCTCTGAAGCATGAAGGCTAGTGTATAGGGAAAGGACAGAAGCGCAAGATGAGAGGTACGGCCACTATTCTTGTGCGTGAACGCAAATAGAGATGAAAAACACAAACGGATTACTGTCGAAGCACACAGAAAACTCAGTCGAACGACAAGTGAGTCCACAGCTTTTCTCGTGATGCTTTATACCTTGAAACAATCAGTGAGCTGGTCAGCAGGTGACTGCTGCGCTGTCAAACTGCCAGCTGAGTCACACCAGGCGTTTTCCACGTGGTCCAGTTTTTCCCACACTTTTGTGGACAAACCTTAGGCAATCTCGCTTCAACACAGGGGCACTGAGATCGTTTGATGTTATTTCTATAAATGTGTTTGCCTCGCTGCAACCTGTCAAAATTGGAGCATTATTATCTCCTAGGAGCCTTGGACAACTGTAAATGACTAGATTGAAAGGAATAAGACAATAACTCACCTGTGGGCAACTGTAAATGTCAAAAATGCACCCATAGAGTGATATAAATCACTTCTAACACAACCATGTGATTACAGCTGCCTTTGCTGTATCTTTGCTACCTCTTTAGATGGGCTATCAATGCTTGTTCTTCTGTGACACATTATGCATTTTCTTCTTTCTGTTTTGCTAGGATCTTCTTCTCAGAGTTTGAAGAGAATGGGAACATGGTGGGAGATATAGCAGGAGACATGATAATAAGAGAAGAAGTAGCAAAAATTTTCTTGTTAGAATTCACCAAAGTAAACTTAGTTGATTTCCCATTTTCTTATTTATTTCTTTTCCCTTTATTTTCTGTTTCTATTTTTTTAATTTGGACTTAACCAAGGAATTGTAATGTGATATTACTAAATATTTCAAGAACAACAAACCCATTGACGGTCCCAACAACACCAGCAAATCGTATGTACAGGCTTCAAAACAATTCAATGTGCAAACATCCAAACCAGCAAACAACACTATGGAGGTTATCAAAATCAAGGACACCTTCCCTATGTTAAATGCTCAAAAGGTCAATCAAATTCATAAAATCGTCTCTGGCTCTTCTAAGCCTAAACTGCATATCCAAATGACCACCAAAGGCCTGTCCAGGAAGCAAGTTATTATTCTGATGAGTAGTGACAACATCAGCAAGTTCATGAAAAATAGCTCACTTTATGTAGCCAGTATCAACTGATTGTTGAGGAATGCTAAATTGGAAGTTCTTGTTGACTTTATATGATCAGATGTGTTAAGTGTTACAGTCATTACTAACAAAGTTGCAGTTCAATCTGATCTTTATATTATTGAGAACTATATCAAGAAGATTGATGACAACAACACTATCAATATCGACACACCCTGTCTACCTCAATCAAAGTCCTATTTAAAAATTATAGGTATTCCTTACTTTTCTCATGACAACTCAAATGAATGTCTCACACCAAACAATATTGAAAACATAATAAAACAGAATCAAATTTTTGACAATGTTGTTGTTACAATCTTAAGCTAAAGCTCAGGTTGCACTTATGCAAAGACTTGAGAGTAGATAAAGGGATTGATTGAAGTGGTAAAGCATAAGGATATAGGATAGTATCTATGCTATATATACTAATTAGAAGTAAAGCAATGTGTGGTACATGAGGTTGATAACATGAGGAGGCAATAAGGATAAGGCAAGGTTGTAGCACTTACTACATAAGGTGCTAACTGAGACTATTTGCAGCGTAGCTGATCATATCATCATACCCTTGGCCCTTCTCTATGCTGTCTCCAGGAGGCATCAATTGTAACAATATCCCTGTTTCAGGATTCATGTCTCTATGAATCAGATTAAAACCTCTAACTCTCCTACTACATGTGTGGCCACTATCTTTTTCCTAGGTCTGATAATGACTTGTTCCCTATTGTCGATGGCTATAAAGTAGGGTTCATGCGGTGGGCCTCCTTGGAATATATGGATTTGGTATTCATTTCTTGCTGTATCTATATTATGTTTCTTTTCCAAGAACATCTTTGCCACTTTGTTCCAAAATATGGGATCCTGTTCACCTCTGGATTTGAAAGATTGATAATGTGATGGTGGTTTGAATATTCTTGTCTGTGATGGAGTTCACACAAACTTCATGTACTTGAGGAGGTTTTCAACTTCATCTGTTATAAAACTTGTACTTGATGAAGATGATGTTGTCGTGGATACCTCATATGGTTTGACCAGTATTACTTCTTTATCTTCTATCACTTCTTTTTCTTCTTTGTTTCCCTCCTTGATATACAACTCCTAGATTTCCTAAATATTGTCTTCCATATATTTATTGCCTTTTCCTTTGTATTGATTGAGTTCATCAGCCAACATTCTCTAGATTTGGAATGCTCTGTTGTCCATGTCGCTTTGAATTAGATATTGCAGGTCTTCCACCATTTGGGTAATATTCATAGTATTTGTTGTCCGATTATCAATACTGGCCGTCAGAATCGTCTCTTCCATTTCTGCAACTATCATATTGGTTTCTTTTGCTAATTTCTTCATATTCATCATCATCCTTTGAACATTGATCATTGCCTCCAATCCCTTCAATGTCTTGTGATATGTTCTCTCCCAGTCTTCTCTCTTTCTCTTCATAACTTGAGCTTGATCTATATTATTCAGTTTCCTGGAAATGTATGGGTTTGGGGATGTGGGTGCCATAGTATAGGTGTTGTTGTTCATGATTTGGGTAGACATATTGTTTGTGGAGTTGCTTTAGAATTTGAGTGATTTCTTGGGCTGTCAAAGTGGGATTTTATCCCCTCTTTTTATAGATTTTGACTCAAATACCTGGTCCAATAGTCTTCTATCATATCTTTTGCATGAGGCAACCCTGATTCCACTATCCATTGGTTGTGTTCATCTCCATATCCTTTCCAGTGAATCAAGTATTGTGTTCTTCTTCCTTGTTTCCTATACTTCCTGACTTCTTCTACTTCATATTCTTCTTCATCATTAATAATCGTTGGAGGAGGTGCTAGCTCCTTATGTTGTCCTTTGAACTTTAGCTCCACACATTGTGTCAGCAGGTCCTCATTGAAGATGTTATGAATCATCTATCCTTCTGGAAGCTCCAGTTGAAAAGCTCCTGAGCCAATATCCTTTGAAATCCTAAAAGGTCTATATCTCTTGTTGTCCAGCTTCTTTGAGGGTTGGTTCAAATGGATATTCTTGTTCTCTAGCCACATATTGTCTCCAACCTTCAATTCTTGAGGGTTTCTTCTTTTCTTGTTGAACTGCTTCTTCATACTCTTTTGCACTTCTTCCATTGCTTTGGTTGCCTGTTCCCAACTTTTTTGTAACCCAATGAGGAAATCTTCTACTCATGGAATGTCTGTTTGAACCATGAGGTCCCCTTTCCAAGGGTGTCTTCCAAAGTTTAACTCAAATGGAGTCCTTCCTGTTGCTGTATGTTTCTTGTCATTGTACTGGAATTCCACAGTAGCTAGCCAATTTGTCCAATCATCCTGTTGGTAATTCACATAGTATTGCAGGAACATTCCTATCTCTTGATTGATTCTTTCAGTTTGCCTATCTGTTTGAGAATGGTATGCTATTGATAGTTGTCTCTTTGTTCTCAGTGCTTTTATGAGTTCTTTCATGAATTTTGATGCAAATTGTGGTTCTCTGTCGCTTAAGACTTTCCTAGGTATTCCATGCAGTTTCCAGATGTTGTCTCTATATATTTTTGCTATTTCTTCCGATGAGATATTCGTCGTTGTTGCCTTTAATTGAATTATCTTTGTAAATTGGTCGATGATGACCATGATAGTGTCCATTCTATTTGACTTTGGTAAAGGTCCTATAATATCAATGCTGATTTCTTGCTATGGCCCTTGAGATATATCCAATGGATGTAATTCTCCTGCTTTCCTTTGATGTTAAACTTTGTTCTATTGGTATTTGAAGTATCCTTGTACGTATTTCTTGACATCTTTTTTTAGTCCTGGCCACCAATATGTTCTTTTGAGAAGTTCCAGCATCCTATGTTGACCTGGATGTCCTACATCCACTGAATCATGATTTCCCTTCAGAATTTCTTCCCATATCTTCTTGTTATTTAGTACATAGACCCTTCCTTCTATATAGACCACTCTATCTTCTTCCCAGGTTAGGCCATCCTCTTTCTTTAGTGCTTGAACAACTTCTTTCTCTTTTGTTATATTTCTCCTGATTTCTTTGAGTATGTTGTTTTCTTCTACTGTTGTTTTCCTCTTGATCATTGTGATTTCTGCCATTGTTCTTCACTGCCATAATTTTTCTTTTAATAACTGGACATCTTTGTTGTCTTCTTTGGTATCCACTATTTCTTTTCTTGACAGGATATCTACCTTCGTATTTGTTTTTCCAGGAATATGGCGTAATATGAAGTCATAGTCTTGTAACTTCAAATATCATCTTGCTTGTTGTCTATTTAATTTGTGGGGCTCCTGAAAGTATTTCAAATTCTCATAGTCCATCCAGATTTCGAATGTTTCTGCTGTGTTCAGCAAGTACTGCCTCCATTTTGCTAAGGCTTCTACTATTGCTAGCAGTTCCTTATTATAGATTTCATAATTTCATTCCACTGGTTGCATCGTTCTTGATAAAAACACTATTGGTTTCCATTTCCCTTCTTGTTTTTGGGAAAGTACTCCTTCTATTGTATGTCCTGATGCGTCCATTTCCACTCTGAATTTTCCTTCTCTTCTGGGTAATGCCAAGACCAGTTGACTTGTGATTTTCTCCTTGAGTTCTTCAAACACTTTCTGGTGTTCTTTCTCCCATTTCCATTCCTTCTTGCCTTTCAGCTCATTTAGTGGTCTTGTTGTATGACTGAAATTATGGATAAAGTGTTAGTAGAAGTTGGTGAATCCTAGGAAACTCTCCACATTCTTTACTTTTGTTGGTGTTTTCCATTCCTTTACTGCCTTTATCTTCTTCTGTTCCATCTTGATTTGTCCTTTTCCTACAATAACTCCTAGGATAGAAATCTCCTCCATGTTAAAATCACATTTTGATTGCTTGAAATACAAATTGTGCTTCTCTGCTATCTTCAAAAATTGTATCATTCTTTCCTCCAGTTTCTCCATTGTTTTCACTAGTATTACAAAATTGTCCATATAGTTTGCTAGTATACCTTCATGCAGTAATTCCTGAAAAATGCTGTTCATCATTCTTTGGAATGTTCCTGGCAAGTTGCATAAACCAAAATACATCACTTGAGGTTTGAATAGTCCTTTATTTGTTAGGAAGGCAGCTTTCCATTTGTCTCCTTCTTTGATCCATACGTTGTTATATCCCTAGATTAGATCCAACTTGTTGAAATACTTTGCTTCTTTAAGTTTGTCAATTACTTTCCCAATAAGAGGTAGTAGCATTTTGTTCTTGATTGTGACCTGGTTTAACTTTTGATAATCTTGAACCAACTGTAGGGAGCTATCTTTCTTTGGAATGTAAAAACATAGTGCTGCATATCTTGACTTTGATTCCACTATTAGACCTGCTTTGAGTTGTTCATCCAACCATTGATTCAAAGCTTCTTCTTCCTTTAGTGTCATCACATAGGCCTTTGCATTTAATTCCTTGGATGCTTCATCCATTAGATTTATTTTGTGATCCCATTTCTGTCTTTCCAGTAGTTTCTCAAATTTCTTCTTGTTGAATAGATATGTAAACGGTCAAATGTACTCCAGTAGATTCTTTGGGTTTGTTTTGTCTAGCTCCTTTCCAATTTCTCCATTGTCCTGTGTCATGGTGTCCTTTGTTTCCATTTTCTTTGTCCTCCTAGTTTTGAACCATATGTCTTCATATTTTATCATACAATTTCCTGGACATCTCGTGAATTTGATGGTTCTGTTCTTCCAATTAACTTTCAGATTATGCTTGACTAGCTAGTCATGTCCTAGGAACATGTTGGTTTCATCTAGATCTGTTACTACTGCTTCTAGAGTTTCTTTATGTCTGTTAATTTCGATTTCTAGAGGCACCACCTTGGTCACCTCTCCATTCTTTGTTCCATTGGCATTAAAAACTTCAAAAGAGAAGTTTATTGATTTGGTTGGAATTCTCTTGTCCTTGACCAATTGTTCATCAATCACTGTGTGTGTACAGCTGGAGTCCACTAGTACCTTTACTTTCAGTTTCTTGCCATTCTTTGTTTTGACATTTGCTTACACATTTAATTCTTTCTTTCCCTTGCTGGTTTAGCGATTTGGAATTTACATGGATGATCTCTTGTACCATGCCTACTCGAGATTGTCACCAAAACCCTCCTCATTTTTGTCATCTTTATCATCTGATCCTTTCTGGACCTTTTGTTTCTTCATCGTCTGTTTTCCTTTATAATCCTTAGCAATGTGTTCTTTCTTGTCGCATTTGAAACATGTTCATGTTTCTCATTCCTTCTTTTCCAATTGGCATTCTTTTGCCATGTATCTGTATTTGTTACAATTGAAGCACTTTGGTTTCCTATCCTTAAAGTTCTTGTTTGACTTTCCAATGTTCATGGGTTGTCCTCTTTCTCTATAGGTTGTTCTGGTACTTATTTTGTAATCATTTTGTCCCTCTATGAATTCAAATCCTTGTCCTACTGATGTGATTGCCACTTTCCACTCCTTAAGTGTGTCAGGCATTGCTATGGGTGGGTAACCCAATATTGTCTTGATAATGTCATGTTAAACATTCTTCTTTAATAAGAATATGGCATGTAAATCGTCTGTGTCTGCCTTCATAGCTAACACTTCAAATTCAATCATGAAATCTGTAATATGTTTCTTACCCTGTTTGAATATTTCTATTTTCCATTCTGTATCTGCTGCTTTGCTCTTGTCACTGAACACTGTTTTAATTTCTTTGACAAACTTTTCCCAGCTCTGGGTATCATCAGTGTCTTCTAGTTTGTTGATCTTCTTCTGTATGTAAATTCCTGCTATGCCCCCTCTGAGTCAGGCTAGTACTGTTGTAATTCTTTCATTGGCTGTAACTACTCTGTTGCTCTTGAGGAATAAATAGATTGCCTTCCACCAGTCTTCAAATTTCGTTTGGTCACCATCAAACTATCCTAGGTCTAGTACTATGTTCTTTGGCAATCCTGCCTGACCATTCTCTTAGTCTATTACTTCCATTGGTGCTGGTGCTGGTGCTACTGACATCTCTGTGTCTGCTCATTTGTCACTTGTGCTTTCTTCTGAGGTCTTGATCTGTAAAGATCCTAGTTATTCTGACAATGCCTTGATATCATCTGTTTGTCTAGAACTTGTCATAGTTCTTTATGACAGGTAACTCTGTCTAGTTTCATCCTTGGGTTTGTTTCTTTACACCTTTCTTGCAAGGTGAGCTTATTAACGCTTTACCAAATATTACAACCTTAAGCTAAGGCTCAGGTTGCACTTAGACAAAGACTTGAGAGTAGATAAAGGGATTGATTGAAGTGGTAAAGCATAAGAATACAGGATAGTATCTATGCTATATATACTAATTAGAAGTGAAGCAATGTATGGTATATGAGGTTAATAACATGAGAAGGTAATAAGGATAAGGTGAGGTTGTAGCACCTACTACATGAGGCGCTGACTGAGACTACTTGCGGCACAGCTAATCATGTCATCATACCCTTGGTCCTTCTCTATGCTGTCTTCAGGAGGCATCAATTGTAACAGTTGTTCTCACATCGAAACCATACATTATTAAGGTTTTACCTAAGTCTGATATGTTAATCATTTGGAATGACATTTGGGATGTTCAGAGTGGCAGTAAGGCTAAGAGTCCTATAAACAGGTGCTTTAATGTAGAGAGGTTTATTACAACAATTCAAGAAGCCAATATGAATCTGGGAGTTTCTCAATACAAGAACTACTGGCAATGGGGACACATGACTTTGTCCTGCCATATCCAGGAATTTAAATGCATCAAATACAATGGCCCTTACAAGACTGAGAACCACCATCAATTTGGGTGGTGTTGTAAAGTGAATGAGAAGATCAATCCCCCTCACCTTGAGATAAAAAAAGGTGAACTATGTTTATGTGCTCCAATTGTTGTAGAGATTACCAAGCAGACTCCAATCTATGTCCATTCTGAAGGCATAGGTTCTATCACAAGTAGCACATCAAGAAGTATAACGAGATCTGTGAAAACAGGTCAACCTCTATTTACTTAACTGTAAACAACACTTTGCAATGAATTGTAATTTTCTCAAATTTTTCTCTCAGAACATTAGAAAGAACAAATTAATTGTCAATACAATTCTAGAGACTCAGTTTTCATATGACATCATATTCATTCAAGAATCTCCCTGGTTTATCATTTGCTCCATTCCTAGTTCTAATAATTGCAAAGGAGAGCCACTTGTTGGTGTTTCTCATCACTTGAACTGGATTACTTTCACCAGACCTCCATCCAATCAGTTGGATTATCCAAGAGTCATGACTTTCATTAATATTTGTATTTCATATTTATGTTTTTCATTGTGAAATAATATTTTAAATCACAGAGACATTTCCTGTATTTCATTTTTGAACCAGAGTTCTATTTTCTTCATAATTAATGTTTACTCTAACTCATCTCAATCAGCCTTAAAGTATTTAAAGGATACTGAGGTCAACATCTCTAATGTTATTATTATGATAGGTGACTTCAACATCAGAGACAGTATCTGGGATCCCAATTTTCTGTTTCATTTATGTCATAATGATTCACTTTTTGACATTGTAGACTTTTTTTCTTTAAATATTTCTAAACCTATTAAAAATGTTCCTACTAGATTCTCTGATAATGATAATAATGCTAACTCTGTTGTAGACTTAGTATTTCTTTGTCTATCTTTTCCTGAATTCAACTGTTACATCATTCACCCTGATTGGAGGCTTTCTTCAGACTACACTCTGATTACTGTCAACATATTGATTTACAAGGAAAGAATATCATACACAAGACAATCGCTAGTAAAAGGAAGTGATGAAGGAAAAAAATTCATCAAAAGCATCATCCAAGTCATCAAAAACTTGAATATATCTTATATTCATAATACTGATACTCTTGAAGAGGTTGTTCAACTCCTCTTGTCCAAAATTGAGAAATTGTGACAAAAGTATTTGAAACCAATAAAAATCACAAGACACTCCAAAGCATGGTGGAATGACAATTGTCGACTTTCACTTGACAGATATCAATACTCTCAAAATATTAAAAACTGGTACAACTTCAAAAGCACTGTTAAAAGAACAAAACACTCTTTCTTTGATAACAAAATTCAAGAAATTGCAAATAAAAAGTACAGCCCATGGAAACTTATGAGTTGGGTTAAGAAACACAAGCTCCCTGCAATCAAAGTGTCAAGATTACAGAAAGTAGACTTAGTTTCTTTTTATTTTATTTTTTAATTTTTAGAAACTCTAGGGCTAGGGTTAGAAGGATTGGTTACATTGTCACATCAGTCACATCTGATGGTGTGGTCACAACATTGATCATGGGACTTGAGAGAAGGGAGTAGAAGATTCTGGAATAAAATGATATCATACAATATAGACATTATATATTGGCCTCATGCTTGACATATAGTTATTTAGGGTAGGATGCACAGTATCTAGCATAGACCATCTGTAGAAGTATATAAGGTAGACTATTTTGTAAAAGAGCTCTCTATCAAGTTCTCTTGTGTTATCCAATACAAGGTTATCTCATAATCCAACTCTAAGAGTTTTGAGTTATAACACAAAGCTATTCAGTATGAAGGACATTCATGTATTGAGCTTGAAGATCTTTGGAAAGCTCTACACAATTCTTTTAATTCTGCTCAGATGCGTGAAGTTGATATTCATGTTCTAGACGAAATCCCTAGAAAATTAGTAAAGGAATGGAATTTGTTTTCCAAGTAAGAATTAATTGACACACTTGAAAAGTGTAATAATTTGTCTGCCCTAGGCTCTAACAAATTAACTTGGAGCCATATCAAGTTCATTATGAGAGACAACAATTGTTTACTCAAGTTTGTCAATATTGCCAACATGTGTATTGATTTGGGATATTAGCTGTCTTATTTCAAAACATCTACAATGATCATAATTCCCAAATCCAACAAGTCTGCTTACAATTCTCCCAAGTTGTACTGACTAATCGTACTTCTCAACATGATTGGGAAACTGTTTGAAAAAATGATTGGAGAACAATTACAATTCCATATCATCTCAAACAACTTTGTTCATTAAAGTCAACTAGGCAGTCTTAAACAGAGATCTACCACAGATGCTGGTATTGTTCTCACTCATACTATTCATTCAGGATGGGTTAAGAATCTTATCACAAGTACCCTTACATTTGACATTGCTCAATTTTTCCCTTTCTTAAACCATCAGCTTCTCTCTCTCATTCTTAATAAGGTGAAATTAGATCATAAAGTGTCTAATTTCTTCAAGAATTATCTAGTAGGAAGAAAAACTCAGTATTGTCAGAATGATTTTATTTCTCCTTTTTTTAACATTGACATTGGTATTGGACAAGGTTCTGCCCTATCACCTATACTTTTAGCTTTATATCTCTCTCCTGTCTTTTATTCTCTTGAAAAACATCTAAAAACCTAAAAATTCCTATTTCTTTGATTTCTTTTGTAGACGATGGATTATTTGTTTCTCAGAACAAGTCTATTTTGCATTCAAATGTGAACCTCTTTTGTAGCTACAATATCATGTCTTCTCTTCTTTCAAAATTTAGTCTTATTATCAAGCATGGTGTTGTGGTAACCACTAGACACTCAAGGTTCAATGATCTCACTAACAAGTAAACCTCAAAGGAGAAGTATAATGTGAGAATTCACAAGAGAACTCGACAAGGAGCCTCTTCTTAATTAGTGTCCTATTTATACAAAAGTCTCTTGGTCTGTGCTACTAATAAATAACCCTATCCTTATATCCATGCTCCATCCTCATTCCTGCCTCATATCTTACTCAAGGCCACCATATATACTCCAGGTGCCTTAACATCATCATCTAGATCCTTCTACCATGTTTTAGGCCTATGATGTCACATCATGTGACCTGTCATGTGACTTCATTGTCATGTGCCTCTTCATTGTCCTTCAAAATGAAATAAAAGAAAAAAGAAAAGTAAAATCAGAAAAATAAAATAAAATAAAATAAAATAGTTTTATGTTCAAAGCATCCCATAACACATGGTAAAACTGATGTTTTCCATTTCTCTAGAGCTCATGGGTATTCAACCCCCCTCTACTCGACCTATCTTCTATCAGAGGTCCTTTACTTCTTCTTAAAGATACCTGGAGATATCTGGGCTTCATTTTCGACTGTAAGCTCATGTTTAGAAATCATATAGATTTCTACTCCAACAAAGCAATTTCTACTATCAAATGTATGAAGTTGCTTGGTAATTCTACCAGAGGCATCAACCCTTTACAAAAACAACGACTTTACAGATGTTGTACATTATCCATTACACTTTATGGATTTCTTCTGTAGTATTATAACAAAGCACCTATGTATTACCATCTCAATATCTTAAGGAAAATGCAACAAAGAGCTGCTCTATGGATCACAGAAGCCTTTCAAATGTCTTCCACTCTTGGAGTCAAAGCCATCACAGAACTTGTTTCTATACATCTTTACCTTAGGAAACTATTTGGAAAATTCCTATTACAACAGTCTTCTCTTCCATTGAATCATATCATCTATAGTATCCTTAGTTCCAATGGGTCATAAGAATACAAACATTATATTGTATTCATTAACCACCTCATGGTTAAGCAGAGAATAAAGCTAAAGTTGCTTCTTATTGATGCAGATGATAAACATAACAAATTTTTCCCATCTTTTTTCTTTTTTAATGATGAGTTCAAATCTGGAAAGCATATTGTTGATATTTTTTCAGATTATTATTCTTTTCATTCTCACATTTCAAATATCAAAAAGCATATGAAAAACTTAGAAGAAACCACTGTCAGGGCCTTGTCCGATCCCTTTTCATCCATCATTGTGTCAGATGCTAGCATCAAGAATCAGGTCGCTACATCCATCTTGCACATCCACTCCTTCAACAAACCCATTATCAAAACTCTATATAGGGCCACTAATGTTATCACTGCTGAGGCTGAGCTCTTCGCAATCAGATGTAGTATTAATCAAGCTGTCGCTAACCCCAGTGTAAAGCATATTGTAGTTATTACTGACTCCCTCTATATCACAAGAAAGATATTTAACTCTTCCACTCATCTATACCAAATACATTCTGTGGTGATCTCCTCAGAACTTAGAGAATTCTTTTCCAAGGATATTCTGAACTGTATCGAATTTTGGAACTGTCCCAGTAAACAGCAATAGGCACTTCATCAGATGTCAATAAAGAGACCAAGAACTTGGTATCTATCCTGTCATTTCCATGCAAATCTTCTTGGGATTTTTGCAAAAAATCTGAGTGCGATTCAATTCTTTCACAGTAGAAGATGACTTTTCAAGCATCTGATTTAAGAGGGAGAAAATTTCTTGATCTTCTAGGTGATGACTTACATCCTATCAAACCATCATACTCCAAAGGTGGTCTGTGGCTATTGCAGTTTGGTCATTCAAACTTACTTTGTGCTTGAGCTATAAGAGCTATTACTAATCATGCTCCTATAGGTGAATATTGACTAAGCTTCTTCCCTAGGGAAAGCTTTATATGTTCATGTAGTACATATCCTATTGAGACAAGATGACACATACTTCACAAATATTAAAGGTTCAATAATTATTGGAATCTGAGAAGAGATACATTATTCCATTTTTCCCTCTTTTTACAATTTAACTCAAGTACTTTTGCATTTACTTAGACACTTATATTCTTCTCTTTCTATGTTACTTTTCTTTCTTTTCTCATGTTGTATCTGTGTGAATGTATATAGTTACGAAGTAGCTATTACAGTCTGCCCTCATGCTCTATATAATAAATTGTTGATTTTTTTAAAAAAAAAAGTGATATTACATGTCACTGTCACAGATTAGCCACACCTATCACAGTCACAGTCACAACATCATGTAATCAGAAGAAAGTCATAAAAAATTCTGAAACAAATAATATTATATAACATAGCTATAATATATTGACTTGATAGATGTTATAGCAATATTAAGATACTATCAAGAGAAATGGTGTCAGGATGGAACTCACTTTGAGTAGCTATCCATGATCAGTTATACAGAAAGAGATCAGATTAAGTATGAAAATATATCTGGCAATAGATGTGATATCCAGGAGTTTTGGGCAAAGTACCTAGATTATGGATCAAGTTTGAAGACTTATTCATAGATCAATAACATAATCTCAGATAACAACCTTGAGCTCAACTTATGTATTATGCCTACTATTTATTATATAGTTGTAATTTTGGATGGTTAGGGAGAAGTGGGAAGTAAGTTTTTAGTTAGAGCTTAGTTGGGTCTTTAGTTGAATCTTAGTTGGTTTTCTGTCAAGTAAGAAATATGCTAGAAAGAGAAAACTACCTATAGGAAAATTATGGAAGATATTAGAAGAGTATAGAAAAATTATCTAACATATGTAGATATGAATCCTAGGTAACCTTAGCTTTAGTGGATATATTACATCTCTATATATTATAATAGTTATATTTAAGAAGAAATTACAATAGGAAGCAAAATCATAGAGGAAGTCAAACTTTCAAATATAAACACTCAGAATAGTATACTACACTAGTTAATTTTCAGGCTAAGGAATCACAGAGTATTTATATATCTCAAATACTAGTACTAAGACTATTTGAGAATTGAAGAAGATAGATAACTACTCTGAGTACACTAAAGTTCTCAGAAATCTAGTCTGGAGCTCCATAGAGATTATAAGAAGCCATATAATCAATAATAGAGTGATTAGACATAGAAAGAAACCAGGTTAATCTATATTAGAAGTAGTATATAGACTAAAAGAAAGATATTTACTTTTACAAATATTTTGGGTGGAGCAGAGCTTAGGTAAGTGTTATTTATAATGAAGTCAGATAAATTAGATGTATTTGGATAGGTATATGACAGTATCTCTCTCTTAGAGTCTCAAAAACTTTGCTCTTATAAGAAGTACTTTAGAAGAGATAAGAAGAGAAAAGAAAAGTAATCTAAGAAATGTATGGATGATGTAAGGTAGGTAAACAGAGAGTGTACAGATAGTATGAGTTAGATATATAGATAGTACAGAAAGTATTATAAAAGAAAAAGAAAATTAAATTAAATTAAAGTTGAAGTAAACAGTTTGTTAGATATACAAATAGGAGTAGTGTTACTTGCTTAGAAATGAAT
>JAJOHK020001138.1:0-15666 GCA_022457215.2 Leucocoprinus gongylophorus | reverse complement strand
CTATATATTCAGTCTCAGTTAAAAATAGGGCTATTGTCTTTTGCTAGTAGCTTATCTATAATATTACTTTACAAGCTATAAGAATAAAGTAACTAGTTATAGATTTATGTGATTCTGGATTTTGTGTTCAGTCTGAATTAGAATGTATATCAACAGACTCATTGCTAAGTCTATCATAAACTATCCAATATTTGCAAGTATTGAGCAAATATCTATAGAGATGTAATCTAGTTTGATAATACTCATTTGCTATCTGTTAGACAAGTTTGACTACAGAAAATTCTATGTCATTACATGAGCCAATTATTAGATATATCAGAGATCTAACCAGTTGCTAGTACTTTTGACAAAAACTAGAGTTATACTACTTATCATTGGATTTAAACATATAGTCTAATGGTAGTAGAGTACTTGTTAGGTTAGTTTTCATATTAAAGCAAACTAGAACTTTGTTCAAGTACTCAAATTAGTCTACAAAGATCTTTTGATCCTTTTAATTACAACTTATATGTATTTCAAGAAACTCTTTAGTTTCTTCAGAGTCACAACATTCCCATTTTATCATAAATTTTTGTCTCAACTTTAAAAGAAGTAGGGAATATTTTGAACCTATAAAGCAAATATCATCAATATAGACAATTGTTATAACAAGCTCTCTAATCTCTTCATTAATAAAATAATACATACCAGTATCAAATTTATATCACTTAAATTCTAGGGCTAACATTAACTTAGTTATAATCTGCTACCAAGATAAACTAGCTTCTTTAAAGCCATACAATACTTTGTAGAGTTGCCAGACTTTCTTTTCTTTGCTAGATAGCCTAAAATCTTTAGGCTGTTCTATGTAAATTTCCTTATCCAGATCATCATATAAGTAGACAGTTTTTATATCAATACTATAGATATCTTAATCTTTAAGGAAAACAACAGTCAGAAATAGCCATGCTGTTTCATAACAGACAAATATAGAGAATAATTCATCAAAATTAACTATTCAACCTGAGAAAATCCTTTTGCAACAAGTCAAGATCTGTAATGACTATTAGACTTAATATTAAATGCCTAGCAATTTTTAGTTGCTTTCTGTTTCTTAAAGAGATTCACAACTTTATAATTTTAGCTTCTCAAGGCAAGACTCAAGCTTTGAATGTCAGCTAGCAATTTTGGGAATTGGACAAGACTCTGCTATACATTGTGCTGAGAGAAAGCAAATTTGCTCTACTTTACCTTCTTTTGCAAGGTATACCAAGTAGCTAGTGATAGCTAGCTTAGCTAATTCACCTGTAAGAGATAAAGTGTCTACTTTATTCTATTATTATCAATAATAATTGGGTATTGGCCTTTCTACTAGATATTATATGAGATTCCATTTATCTCAACAATATTATCAAAGGAGTTATTATCACATCCTGTTCTGGCCATCCATTCCAACCTATGAATAATATCTTCTTTCTTATTTACATTCTCTAATCTCTTTCTATGCATACCATCTTTTTTTATTCCCCCTTAGATATTCTTGCTAGTCTCTTGCCAACTTTATAGACTTTCATCTCTAACATTCAAGGACTACTTGATTATAAGGTAACTTACTTAGTAGTCTCTATTCCAGATAGCTACTCTAGATAGTATATATACTAGTAATTTATACTTTATACTAGCTTTATTCTGAAAATCAACTAAAACTAATACTAATTTCTGGTATTGGTAATGGCATATCTTACTATCTTTTGGGAGTACTCTAAGCCTTCTAAGTCTTCTTTCAAAATATGTAACCAGTACAACTTATAGAGGTGTAGTATAAGAAAATTGGTCTTACTTGAGAAGTTGTAAATGTCTAGAAACTCTAGATGATATTTGAGTAAGATATTCTAATGTCACATTACTACTATATATAATATAGTAGGATAGTCTAAGCATATGGTTTGTAAACTTGACTGATCAATAGCTACAATTATAATTAACTAATGTTAGATGCAATTTACACCCACTAATTTTATCTATGATGATAGCACAGAAGATAGAGTTGGAAAAGAACTTAGGCAAGAATAGACTTTGAAATATATTTTGAATAGAGTGATTGATCTTGGCTTCAATAGATGATGGTATGCCTAGCCTATGTATTATATAGTTAGTATTTCAGATAATGGGAATTCAAGCAGATAGTACAAGTATAGTACGGTTCAAGTTGATAATTAAACTAAGAAAAACAGTACATGGTTGACTATGTTCTTAAATACAAAACTGGTAACCCAATAATATACTGCTGTATATACTCAAGATTGTCAGATACCATAGGGTATGTCATTCATAACTCGATAGAATTGATGAGGAGTATATGATCTAGCCTTTGGGTTGATAGGTAATTAGAATGAAATGTAATCTATGCCAGAAGAGTGGAAAATATGCAGATGGTAGATAGTATATATCACAAATAAGATACTCACTGGTTGTGATACTTGAGCTGAATAGTGTTTCAGAGGTTCAGTATAAGGATATGATGATTGACAGGTGATGAAAAGTATCATTAGGAATAGTTGATGTTGTTAAGTCTGAGGTCTAGCCCTCAGACATAGAGGTATATATACAAAAGAGTGATGGTCCATGCACAAGCTGTTGCCATCACATAATCAAAACTCGTACCTGATGGGAGCTGTCATCTGTCATAGCAGCTGTCAGGCTAATTTTAGAAGGTAACTAATTATGTCTTTACATTGATATACTTATATCTCTACCAATACTTATTGCTTTGAGACACATCATATATTGTTGGAAACGGATTGATGAGGAATTCCCAATGCAAGTTCAATTGTGCAAATTTGTTCAGCTGTTCATGAGATATTAGCAGACAAAGCTTTTACAGCTACTGATGTCCTAATATCTCAGTTATTTGTTGTTGCTTTTGTATATCCCACATATGTGTAGATAGCCCTTATTTGGGGCTTTACAGTGTAACTTAGTTTGTAAAAATCAGTTCACTGATTGTGGAGATACAAGCTGAATGAAGTTTGTGACAGTATGTAACAACTAAATAACTATAATACTACTATAGTAGACTAGACAATAGAAATCAGGATAAGATAGGGGTAGTTATCAGTTTATCAGGAGCTAGTCTAAAAGTAACCAGCCTAGGAGTGTAACTAAGCCTCTATAGAGTGGATCTGAACTTATAGTATTGCCAATATTCTCTGATATATTGTCAAAGATGAAAGTAGTGAACTTAATTTATTTTCCTTTCTATTTTCATTTTCTTTTTGATTTATTCTCCACTTTTTCTATTTTTAGAACTTAGAGTTAGGGTTAGAGTGACAAGATCACACCATCACACATCAGTCCTATCAGATGACATAGTTACAAGTTACAAGTCATATAGAAGGACATAGAAGGTTCTGAAAGAATGACATCATACAACATGTGCAACACATGTTGACCTTAAGGCAAACATATGGCTGTTTAGGGTAGACTAGAAGTAGTTAGTATAGACCATGAGATTTTAGTATATAAGATAGACTATCCTGTACAGAGTTCTCTATTGAGTTCTCTTATGTAATTTCTATACAAGGTTCTTTCATTTGACCAACTTTAAAGTCTTAAGTTCATAACATATATAGTATATAAGCTAAAGCTGAAGATTATTCTAACTCTGTCTTCTAAACTCTTAGATAATGTACAAATAACTTATTTGGACTTCTGAGAAACCTCATTAGATCCCAGATAACAAGGTATAAACTGTATCTAATAGTTATATAAGTAATTAACTCTATTTATCCTGGAAAATAAATTGTCAAAAAATTGTTATGTATCCTGATAAATCCTTTATAATTCCTGATAAACATTTTCATGTATATTATTTGTCATATAGGGGTTGGAAAACCTCTTCCTTGGCTACTATAAAGGATTTTGCAGAATATTAGTAGGTTCTTTTAGAACAATTAGGCACTAATGACTCTATCTCTAGACTTATTTTGTCCAATAATTTATTGTACAATTTATGCTCTTTCACATGAAAGTCAGTGTATTTAGAAAAAAGTTTCTTGTAAAAGATAGTATATATAGAGTAGAAAATGATATTTTCTTGTATATACTACATAAAGCAATAACTATTATCCTTATATCCAATAAATATTATCAATTCAGAATATAACACAAGTTTATTGATATGAAATTCACTAGGAAGAAATACATAGGCTCCATAGCCAAAGACACAGAAGTATAATGTTTTGGATTTATTACCCAAGAATGTTATGGAACACTTTGGACACTAACATTTTTCTTTTTCTTTTATCAATTTTTCTTGATTTTATATTTCTTTTCTTTTAAATTTCTTTTTCTTTTATTGATGATGAAGAGGCATGTGACACTGCAGTCACATGACAGGTCACATGATATGACATCATAGGCCTAGAACATGGTAGAAGGATCTAGAAGATGATATCAGAGTACATGGTATACACATAGTGGCATTGAGTAAGATGTGAGGTGAACATGAGGTAGTAGCATGGACCAACATGTAACAGTATAAATAGGACTCTAATTTAGCAGAGGCTCCTTGTTGAGTTCTCTTGTGATTTCCCCACTTGATTGCCTATTGAGAGCTTTACTCACTTGTGTAGCTATTGGACTTTGTATTCAGTGGTTGCCACAACAAAGAAGATCTCTTGAAATATTTTTCACTAAGATGTTTTCTATTTGAGATGTTTAATAGGTATACAGTTGTATATATGAGCTTTAACTACAATAGCAAACTTTCACCAGTTGGTAGACATGCTTCAAGTGGAGTACAGTTCAATTGTTCAGCATAACTCTTTTGTTAGTATACATATAAAGTACTAGTCTTATGGATGATCTCTTGCTCTCTTAAAAAGAATTGTAAAATTAATTTAGTTACTTCTGCAGCTTCAGACTTTTTACACAGAAAAACAATATTACAATAGAAGAAATAGTTATCAAGGAATATAATCACTTACTTGCACTTTGAATAAGACAAGTTAGGAAGCTCAAAGAGATCTGAGTGAATCAATTCTAGAAGCTCACTAAAGCAAACAGTATTCTTTGTTGTGGCAACCACTTATCACAATAACAAATGATAACATAAATGAGTAAATCTCTTAGTAGGATATAGAATGGGAAGTTTACAAGAGAACTCAACAAGAAGTCTCTGCTAAATTAGAGTCTTATATATACAAGACATGCTTGGTCCATGCTACCAATAATTAAGCCTGCCCTATTGTCCATGCTACACTCTCATGTCTGCCTCACATCTTACTTAAGGCCACTATGTTGTATATATGTGTCTTAAGATCATTTTCCCGATCCTTCCACCATGTTTTAGGCCTATGATGGCACATCATGTGACCTGTCATGTGACTGTGGTGTCATGTGCCTCTTCATTGTCCAAAAGAAAAAGAAAAGAAAAGAAAAAATAAAATCAATATAAAATCAGAAAAATAAAAGAAAAGAAAAATAAAATTGTTAGTGTTCAAGTGTCCTATAACATTCTTAGATAAATTGTATTGGTATATCTTTCCAAAGGTGTAATAATGATAAATATATTTCTGTACTAGAAAATAGATCTTCTTCACATTTTTAACATTATCAAGGATATAATATATAACTTCATCAGAGATATATCCAAAATAATTATATGAAGTTTTAATGTCTAGATATCTTGTTACAAAACTTACAGGATTAAAGATATTATACTTAAAAATGCAAATTCTCACAATCTGGATATTGTTTCAAAGATTGGGAGTAGCCAATAGAACAATATTACCAGAATTATCACAAAAAGGAGAACTATTTTTATTGTCTTCTACTCTTAATTCAGACTGAAGAATATATCTAGTAGAAAAAAGATATATTTGCATACCTGTCAAAGCTGTGAAAAATGGACTTAACTTTATTTTATTTTTTTATCTTCATTATTTTGAACTTAGGTAAAAAAGCATGATGTAATCATTGCTTCTTTCTCTCATACCACTATCTTGTACAGTAGTGCTCATAAGAGAATTAGCAAATACATTATTTCCAACATCTGCTAATATACTTACTACTATACTAATGACTTACAACACTTCAAATATGGATATCAACATCAACATTAATATTACTAGAGAAAGGTTAACCTCCTCTAGCAAAAACAGCTTTCAAGAATCTTTGACTCATTCAGCAGCTTCATTAGTTCTATACTATAAGAGAATGGAAATTCAAAGCAACAATCCTCTATAAAATAAACAAGTTGAGAACAAGAAGAGAAATAGCTTCTTTTTTTTGTATGCCTCTCTCAAAGAAGAAAATAGAACTTTAGTCAAGAAAGCAATTGACAATAACTCTACTGATGGGATACAATGTGCTAACATTGAGGCAATGACCATAAACAACATATTTTCTTCTCAAGATAAGAGAAAGGCAGTTAATGACACTAATACATGCCCATCCTAGAAATTCAAAAATGTTCCACTTACTTATGACATACACTAATTTACTGAACCAAATACTTAGGATGGTAAAGCCTATTCCATCTCTATCTTTAGTATTATAAAACTTTTAGATGTTGATGCTAAAAACATAACTACTTCATTATTGTAAATAACTAATTTTATCAGAAACAGAAATATCAATAGAAAACATATCAATAATATTCAATGTCATATGTCAAGTCCACCTGTCTGGAAAACACATCACCATGGTAATACTTCTTATCAACATCTAATCTAAAAGCCTACCTCCCATAGCAGCTACCTTCCTTACAACATGCCTATGTGGCAGTAGTGCAACAATCTGGAGATTTCATCTTCTATAATAGAGATACTCTTATCTGACTTGGTCTTCCATGGCAGAGTCAAACTCCTGTTAGTATCTCAATACTGAAACCTCTGCTTGGAGCAATAGAAGCTATACTACTAAAACCCCAAGCATCTCCTATAGTATGTACCTATATATAAGACTAGTAGTTACACTGTAATTCTCTAGTCTAATAATCAACAAAGATAACTTCTATTGAACTCAATCCCCAGTATTCAACAGCAACATACCAATCAATACTTATCCCATTTTGGACTCTTTTCTTTCATCAGAAATCATAACCACATAGCAGACAAACAGTGTAGCGTATAAGCTAAAGCCAAGGTTGTTCTACAAGTTTGCATATCTCTAAGTCTATCTTGCAAAATTCCACCCCTAGTATGAACCACACTTGACATTCAAGTACTAAGTAGTTTTGGTGAAGCTACCTAGTTTTTTATTTCATCTCTTTATAAATTAGGATAGGATATATTATATGCTAATAACAAAAAATCATCTTTCAGATAAGAAATATCAAGCAAATTCATTCCTAGGAGTAAGAATCTCTAACTAGTCACAAGTGTGGAGAAATCAAAAGACAAAAGTGCAGAAATCACAAAACTTCTCCCTTTCATCTCTGCTAGGCCTTTTAAGGAAGTTTTGGAAAAATCCAAATTCTTTAAAGGTAAAAAAGACTCAAAAAGAGAAAAATCAAAAAAAAACATTGTATGCCCAAACATCAACTCCCAAAGTTAGCAAAATCTTGAAAATCAAAGAGAATTTCCCTAACCTATTGACTAAAGAAATTGAAAACATTCACAAAATAATTAATGACTCTGGTAAGTTAAAGTCCAGAATTAACATAACTACAAAAGGTCCCTCAAGAAAGCAAGTTATTATCCCTATAAGCAATGACAACAAGTCCAAATTCATGGCTTCATCAAGCATGCATATTGCAAATTTAAATAGTATACTAAAAAACATCAAATCAGAAATCATGGCAAATTTTGCATGAATGGACCAACATGGCATTGTTATTACAACAAATAAGATAACATCTTCTTTAGATTTACAAAATATTAAAAAAGTATGTAAAAAATTTGGAATATATTGACTTTGAGGATGTAGAATCTGTTATGACCTTAAGCTAGAGCTCAGGTTGCACTTAGGCAAATACTTGAGAGGTTTTAAGGGAAATGATATAAGTGGTAAAGTGTAAGGATACAGAATAGTATCTATGCTATATATACTAGTATAAAATGAGGAAACAATATACAATACATGAGGCATATGAGTAAGACAATATGAGGAGACTATGAGGATGAAGCAAAGTTGTAGCACCTACTATGTGAGGCACTGACTGAGACTACTATGGCACAGCCGATCATGTTGTCATACCCTTTGCCCTTCTCCATACTGCATCCTAGAGGCATCAATCATAACAGAATCATCTTGTCTACCACAATTGAAATTCTATCTCAAGATAATAGATATTTCATATCTTATGGAAAATACTAACATGTCTATAAATTCTAGCTTTGTGAAAAGTATTCTCAAAAGCAACCATATTTTCAATTGCTTCAAAATCTTAAGTCATCAAAGTGTCATCCAAATCAGATATGGTGATTATGTGGTTAGACATATGAGATGTTCAGAGTAGTAGTACAGCTAAAGAACTAATCAATAGGTACTTTAATATAAAAAGTTATATTGCCACTATTAAAAGTATAAATATAAACCTGGGTATCTCTCAATGCAAGAATCATTGGAAGTGGAAACACACAACTTTTGCATGCCATATTTAGGGGTCAAAATATATCAAATACAATAGACCTCACAAATCTAAACATCATTGCTATTTTACCTAGTATTATAAGACAAACTTTAAGACTAACCTATCACAAATAAGCTACTCACTGGTTGTGATACTTGAACTTAGTGGTGTTTCAGAGGTTCAGTATAAGGAGATAATGATAATAGGTGATGAATAGTATCAACAGGAATAATTGATGTAAATTGATGTTGTTAAGTCTGAGATCTAATCCTCAGATATAGAAGTATATATACAAAAGAGTGATGGTTCATGCACAAGCTATTGCCATCACATGATCAAAACTCATACCTGATGGGAGCTGTCATCTGTCATAGCAGCTGTCAGGCTAATTTTAGAAGGTAACTAATTATGTCACTACATTGATATGCTTGTATCTCTACCAATACTTATCACTTTGAGACACATTATATATCATTGTAAACAGATTGATGAGCACTTTCCAATGCAAGTTTGATTGTGTGAATCCATCCATCCATTCATGAGATATTAGCAAATGAAGATTTTATAGTTACTGATGACCTGATATCTTGGTTATTTGTTGTTGCTTTTGTACATCCCACATATGTACAAATAGCCCTCATTTGGGGCTTTTCAGTGCAACTTATTTGTGAAAATTGGTCTCCTTGTTGTGGAGATACAAGCTGAATGAAGTTTGTGACAGTCTTAATGGAGTTTTTCTGTAATTTCACACAGATCAGAGAGTAGTTGATAAGTATTCTAGTCAATTCTCATTTTATAAAGCAGATTAATACTCTAATGAGAGCAAAACAAGCTTTTGCAATATACTTGATAATATCATACTTAATGCTTTATTGGAATTTAATATTGTTGTTGTTGTCTCAGATACTAGCACCAAGAACAACATAGCCACCTCTATTTCTCACATACACTCATTCAACAGTCCACTGAAGAAAACAATTTACCACACTATCAGTATAACTTTAATGTCATTACAGATGCACTACATGTAGCAAAGAGAATTTTTGATTCATTCATTCATCTATATCAACTTCAATTGATAGCAATATCAAAAGACTTATGAGAATTCTTTAAAAAACAAGTAGAAAACTCCATTGAATTCTGGGACTGCCTAAGTGACAAAAAGTGGTATTTACATGCTCAAGTGGATAAAGAGACAAAAAAATTCAATCTTGCTCCACTTTATCCTAGCAAAATGTCATGGAACTTCAATAAAAAAGGAAGAATATAACAATATTATCCAAGAATGGCATGATAAATTCAAAATGCCAAAACTCAAGAGAAGAAACTTCCTTAATCTTCTTAATAACAATCTTTTAGATATAGAGTCTTTATATAGCAAAGGAGAGCCTTAAATTGCAAACTTTGGTTTTCTAAACTTACTTTATACTTGAGCAATCTAAGCCATTACCAATCATGCCCCTATAGAAGAATACCAGCTTAGATTTTTCCCAAGGAAAGAAGTCAGTTGCTTATATAGATTGTACCTAATTGAGATAAGATATTATATCCTTTATGACTGTAGAAGATTTAACAAATATTGGAATCTAAGAAAAGATACAATAAGTCATTTTGTGTTATTCTTGGAGTTCAATCTAAGTGCATTTTCTTTTGAGTAGTATTGCTCTTTATCTAGTGGTCTAGTGTTATTTCTTTTCTCTTTTAGGTTACTTTCTTTTCTTTTCTTTTTCTTTTTTCTTTTGCTTAGTCTTATTTAAATGTAGTTACAAAGTAGCTACCATAGTCTGTTATCACACTCTATATAATAAATTGTTGATTTAAAAAAAAAACACATAACAGTCACATATTTTACAAGTTACACAATTATATAATAGAAGAAAAGACCATAGAAAATTCTAGAATAGATAACATTATATACTATGGTAATAGTATATTAGTTTTATAGAAAGTGTATAAACTTTAGAATAGGTTAGTTATAATATATATATAGACCATAATATATAGTATATAAGATAGATTAGTTTGTAATGGGAACTCCATTGAGTTTCTTGTATTACATAATAAAAGAGTATGCTTTTATTTTATTTCTAAGATTTAAGTTATAACAATGCTAGAAACACAATATACTGGCTACAGTTTTAACATAGTAGCTTTAGTAGTCCTTTTCTGAGAATTTTTATGTTTAATCAGAATAGTACAAGAAGCAACTATAAATAATGGTGCTTTTAAGTTTGCAGTCTCAACTTAACCATAATTACTGAAAATCATATTAACAAAGTCAGATTCAAATAGAGTAAAGCGGATAAAGACATTAGAATTCAAGAACAATTCATCTTCATAAAAGATACTTTTTTACTCTTACATGTAAAGTATAGTACCTTTTTATATTTAGAGAGACTTATAACAATAGATAAATCAGATAAAACAAATTTGTTTTAACTTAGAGCTATACATATATAATTAATTTTATTTGAGACTACAAAGTCTTCTATTGCAACTATCATATTAGTCTAGGTAATTGCATTGCCACATTTAGAAACAATTTGCATAGATTGAATAGACTGACTCAAGAAATTTAGTAAATCATTGATCTGTAAAGAAAGAGGAATATTCTTACAATATTGTAACAACTACTAGTCACAAAGACTAATAGTATTATTAAGATAAACTTATAGAGTAAGTATCTCATAGAGATCACAAGAGAACTTAACAAGGCTAAGTGTACTATAACATATGAAGTCTTATATAAGAAGAATCAGGCTTAGCAATCTGAGAAGTAAAGTTCTAATTGCTGGAAATTTGAAATATAACTATGTTTTAGTAGTTGGCAAAAACTAACATTGAACCAGGTATTTCCATAAGAGTCTGTAAATAAGTCCAAAGAGCCTTAATATTAAACTGATTATGTATTGACAAGTTATTCGACAAAATAGAATTAAAAATAGCTAAGGTTTGAAAGCTTAGAAAGTTTCTCCTGTCTATCTTATCTATATCAGTTGTCAAAATCATGAATGATAGACTTTATTACATATTATCATCACAAACTGTTACACTATGATGCTGCTATAGTCATATTAGCATATGATCATATGATATAATAGAAGAAAGTAGAAGGTTCTAAAATAATGATGTCATAATAATATGTATAACACATGTTGGCCTTAAGGCTTACATATGATCATTAGGATAGGTTAAAGTAGTCTCACACAGACCATGAGTAATTAGTATATATGGTAGACTATCTTGTATAGAGTTCTCTATTAAGTTCTCTTGTGCTAACTCTAATATAAGGTTCTTCTTATTGACTAGTTCTAAGGTCTTTGAGTCATAATATTAGTGGTCTGAGAGTGTGCCAAAGTATTCAGCATATCTTCAATAGTAAAGACAACTTTAGGATAAGTGATGAGAATAAGAGTTGATCTATTACGACCTTAAGCTAGAGCTAAGGTTGCACTTAGGCAAAGACTTGAGAAGAAGGTAAGTGATGTTATAAGTGGTAAAGCATAAGGATACAGAAAAGTATCTATGCTATATATACTAGTAGTCCATGAGAAAATAGCATATATTCCATGAAGTCCAATGAGTCATATATATGAGGAGAGATTAAGGATGAAGTGAGGCTGGAGTACCTACTATATGAGGTACTGACTGAGACTACTTTGGCATAGCCGATCATGTCATCATACCCTGAACACAACTCCATGATGCATCCTCGAGATATCAATCATAATATGATCTCTCAAAAAATATAGCCAGTAAGACTAGTAAGCCTGAGAAAAGTAGCAATAAAGTTAGTCATTGCTATTAATGAATATAGTCAGTATGAATTAAAGTACAAATATAGCTAGCTCAAGTGCAAATGTTCAACACAACTAGTGATGAGCTATTAGTATATATAAAGTATAAGAAGATCCTATAGATATGAAGCAATTTGGAATCAGCTCAATCTATAACAGGCTTAGGAGTAACAAGATAACAGCTCATTAGTAGAGTTGGTCAAGTCCTTCTTATCAATAGAAAGCAGTCTAAAAAAATGCTAACTAAAGATCAAGACAACTAAGATCTATAATGTTATAAGACGAGAAAGTGTGGACAGACTTAAGAACAGATAAGATAAGATATAGAAAGTAGTTATATTATTAATCTACAACGAGAGAGAGAAGACATGTGACTGGGAAGTCATATGACATTACATCATAGGACCTAGAGTGGTCTAGAGTGGTCTAGAAGGATCTAGAGTCTAGAGATGGAGTGACATCAAGGGACATGGTTCCTCATGGTATACACATGGTGCATATATAGACAATGGAGATTAAAGAGTAGGATTTAGGGTATGACATCAGGGCACATGTATATGGCATGCTGGCCTTGAGGTAGATACAAGGTAGATGAGTAATAGGACATGAGGTAGATTACTAATAGACATGAGAACAGGGCATGGACATTAGGGTAGGACACACAGTTATAGCACGGACCAGAGATAGTTTATATAAATAGTCAGTAGAATACTGTTGTGGTTCCCTATCAAGTTCTCTTGTGAATTACACAACTCGTATTCCCTACTAGATATCTGTTACAACTCAGAAACCTTAGTGTTGGTTTGGGAGAAGAACCTTGTATAGGGTTTACACAAGAGAACTCGATGGAGAACTCTTTACAGGATCTATCCCTACTTATATACTTTAGTTCTTAGTCCATGCTATGACTATGCTACTCCTACCCTAAAGTACATCCTTCTACCTCATGTCCCATTACTCATCCACCATAAGGCTACCATGCCATATGCATGTGCCCTGACGTCATACTCCTTAATCTCTGCTGTACATGTGTGCACCATGAGGAACCATTGTCTCTTGATATCATCTCTAATCCTAACTCCTACTCTAGACTCTTCCTGATTCTTCTAGACCATAAGTCCTTCCAGACTGCTCTAGACTACTCTAGGCCTATCATGTAATGTCATGTGACTTCCTAGTCACATGCCCGTATCTCTCTCTAGCTGTAGACTAATAATTAACTACATTGTCTAACTCTAACCCTAGAAGTCTGTCCACACTTTCCGAGTTATGTCAATATCCACCTTTGAGATTTATTGCTTGTGCTGCTATTGGACATTGGTCTAGTGGTTGCCACAACATATAACCTATTGGAAGAAACAGAATGTATAGCAACATGGTGCATTGTGGACAACTGATAACTACTTACCTGTAATGAATACTATAATGGAGAGCTGAGAAAGAATGAGCAACAATAAAGGACAAGTAGTATTGGTAGTAGTTCAACCTATGTGAAAATTTTACATTGACTACCTAATTAGTACTACTGGTTACAGGCCATATACTTAGTAAGTGGAATGCTTTGTAACATTCATATCTTGTTCTACATCACAACTACACTACAAATTACCTCACATCCCTAGCTGACTCATAACTCAACTTGAAGTTCTGTTCTGGCTGAGTTCCCATACCTATACATGAATGCTAGTAAATGGCCTGGTTCATTTAGCATAGCCTGGAGCTGTTGCATGTGCACATAAACTGTGGTAAAGCATTTGTATCATCACCCCTACTACCTTTCCAATGTGTCTGCCAGTTATCAATGAGTTTCATTGAAATCATCAGCACTGATGCCAGCAAGTTAACTATATATTGATATCTCTCAACAACCCATAACAGTCATTTCTAGGTAAACATCTAGTTTGCTAATGTCCTTGTATGTTGCTCCAGAAGCTCCTCCCCTTCTCTTATCTACATAATGTTGATAGTATTGAGAGCAGTCCAATTCAAAGCATGAATGGGACATACTGCAACAGCTGCTATGGGCTCATGATAGATGGTGGAGGAGGCATAGATAGCAATGGTTAATAGTGTACCAAGTGAGGAAAGGGGAAGAAAACAGTACCCATATGGTTTTGTAGGTGTTGGTGATTTGACTTGATAGTCTTGGAGTAGACATGTGAACCTCTCACCACCAGAGACTGAAATTTAAACTGCAGGTGAACTCATGCAGCAGTCAAAAATAACACTCAGTACCACTGTTCCCGACATCTATTTCCGTCTTCAGATGACATTGTGGCACTTGAACCGAATGAAATACACAAGACCATTCTATCAAAGATACAGACTGGTGTAGAAAAACCAATACTATTTCCTGCTACCATCATTGCCCTTTCGAAATTTGGAAGAACGAGGTGAATTGGGAGTGAGGTCCAACACCTTGCGTTTATGGGTATTATTTTCTTGGGTCACACCATCGTCTGACCAGTCACCCGATGCAAGACTTTGTCGGAAAACACGTACTAAGCTGCCATTTTCTCGCATCATCCCACAGGATTTGAGATGGTGGGCTTCGATGGCATCAAAATACTCGGTGCCGAGTACATCGCTTTCCTCTGAAAATATCCAGGAACGGCGTTCCAGTACCCTGTAACGCTCCTTGAACCAGGCACGAAGTTCGTCGATCAATTTGTGAAGCGCGGGTGGATGAAATATAACCTTAAGGGGATCGTAAATCATGTTCCTCTTGAGCCAACCTCCCATTACAGTCCCATCCCAATCTACCTTTGCCTCATCATAAGGGTCCATTAGTAAACCCATGGTGGAATGTCTGCTGTGAGCAGTGTAACGCAATGCAGACCAGGTCAACACATGGAAGGCAGATTCCCGATCATCTAAGATTTCATGCTCATGCTCATGTTCCCTATTCTGGAGCAGAGCTACTGACATGAATTGCCACGTTCCCTACAAAATCAGAGACATTAATGACAAGGCAATCTTTGAGAAAAGGCAAATACATACAGTCCTTCCCACCTTCTTTGATGACTGCCCCTCTGGCCCAACGCGGATGGACTTATCCCAGTCAATTAAAACTCCTCCATCTTCTGAAATTATGATGTTCTCTGTGCTGATATCACGGTGCAGGATGTTTGCATCAAAATATGCTGCATCATGGGCTACAAAGTCGGACATGGGCACGCAAAATGAACATGGGCAAGAACAAACGAACCTTGCATGGCATCTGCAATGGCAGTGACAAGCTCACGGGTAGACCTGAACTCGGAGAGCTCCCTGCCAACCCTGTCTAAAGCCATTCGATAATGTCTGACCGAG
>JAJOHK020001137.1:0-15701 GCA_022457215.2 Leucocoprinus gongylophorus | reverse complement strand
TACCAATTTTCAAATTATGGTGAAGAGATACAATGCAGTGGTCAAGATCTGAGATATTAGAAATATAGACTTTATCCCAGAATAAAAGCAAACCATTACTTTTAGACTACTCTGCATAGCATATAAATCTCATGGATAACTGTTAAAGTTCTTTTATAACTATGGTCACTGGGTATTTTTATTTGCCTAACTGATTTCTGCAGTAAATGTTTGTCAACAAGATTTTCTCCTTACTTTTCACTGCTATACTTTTTATAACTTAAACAGCAAGAAACTACAGCTTGACTAGCACTAAATCCTTATTGTCATAGAATCCTATGCCATGGTCAGGTCTCTGTGACAAGGCATCAGACTTTTCCATCAATCTGCTAGAACAGTAATATAGCTTGAAGTCAAATCTAATTAAGTACAATAATCACCATACTTGTCTGCAGTTGAACTTTTTAGCTGTTATAAAATACTCCAAGTTCTTATAATCTGTCCAGATTTCAACCAGAGTTTTCACACCTTTCAGAAAATACCTCTATTCTTTTAAGGCTTAGTGTCAAGACCATAGGAAGTAAACTTTGTTTCTTTTTATTTTCTTTATCATTTTTATTTTCTCTTTATTTATTTTTCACCTTTTCTATTTTTTAAGAACTCTGGGGTTAGGGTTAGAAGTGATTGGTCACATCAGTCACCTCTAATAATGTGGTCACAATATTGATCACAAGACTTAAGAGAAGAAAGTAGAAGGTTCTAGAACAAAGTGATATCATACAACATGGACACCACATGTTGGCCTCATGCTTTACACATGGTTATTTAGGGTAGGGTGCACAGTAGTTAGCACAGACCATCTGTAGGAGTATATAAGGTAGACTATTTTGTAAAGGGCTTTTTATCAAGTTCTCTTGTGTTTACTCTAATACAAGAGTTTGTGCTTTTATCCCACTCTAAGGATTTAAGTTCATAACACTTAGATAACCATCAATATCTCTTTGTTATGAATTTTATAATTACATTCTACTATGAACAAGGATTTACTGAATAATGCAACCAGATGCGATTTGCTATCTTTTTTAGATTACTAGGACAAGACTACTCCAGTTACAAAGTCCAAACTATCTACTTCAATCTTAAATAGTATAAAAGTGTCTAGAAAGTACAGAAATAGTGCTGTAGTAATCATTATTTTTAGCATAGCAAAGATATACTATTAGTCTAGACCCTAAATTTAAATAGTGTTACTACTAGTAATACCAAAGAGAGAGTAAGCTATATCTAAAAAGCTATGAATGAATCTGCAATAAAAGTTAGTAAATCCTAAAAATGCCTGCATGTCTATTAGGGTCTATTACTATATAATCTTTAGAAATCACCAGTCTTAGGTACTCAATCTGCTACTTGTTAAACTTATATTTTTATAGCATAAAAATAGCTTGTACTTGGCCAAGACTTTGAAAACTTTGTATACTACCTTGTAATAATCTTTTAAGATCCAAGTAAAAATAAAGATATTATCCAAATAAACTATTTGATAAGCACTTTCTAATATAAGTTTGATTATGCAAACCCATTCACAGCCATTCATAAGATATTAGCAAACAAATATTTTACAGTTACTGATAACCTGATATCTTGGTTGTTTGTTGTTGCTTTTGTACATCCCACATATGTACAGATAGCCTTCATTTTGGGCTTTCCAGTGTAACTTATTTTGTGAAAATTGGTCTACTAGTTATGGAAATACAAACTAAATAAAGTTTGTGACAACTTAACAAAGAGTCCCCAATGTATTTCTACACTATATATACCAGTAATATATGGTCCATGCTAACGATAAATAATCCTACCATAATGTCTACACATCTGCCATAAAATGAACATATCATTGATATATGTCTTAACATCATTCTTTTAGCCTCTTCTCCTAAATTCTAGGCCTATGACATAATGTCATGTGATGTATTATATGACCATGATCACATACCTCTTTATTATTCAAGAAATAAAAGAAAAATAAATCAAAATAAAATATAAGAGTTTAAGTATACTATAATACTCAAAGTCCTAAATATATAGTAAGAGTTATAAAGATTCAATATTTTGGAATCAGAAAGTATTCTTGTTATATAAAAGTAGTTACTATAAGATTAGTCTTACTTGATGAGTCATAAGTACTCCAGAACTCCAGATAATATTTAGATAAGGTATTTTACTATTATACTACTATATATACTATAGTGGAATAGTCCAAGTATATAGTCTATGCACTTGATTAATTAATATTTACAACTATAAATAACTAAATAATTATAATACTACTATAACAAACTAATTAACAGAGATCAGAATAAAGTAGAGACAGTTATTAGTCTATCAGAAGCTAGTTTATACAATAACCAGCCTAAAAGTGTAACTAAGCCTCTATAGAGTGAATCTAGACTAACAATATCCTCTGACAGTTACTAACTTTGGTAGAGAAGCACATGAGATTGAGAGTCAGTAAATCTTTACTTCCAAAGTCTTCTATCATTATAAAGAAGAGACTAGAGCAACATATGTTGAAAGCTTGCACTCTCAACTGATCAGCCTTATAGATATCTTAGCAACCTGAACAATGGATAAAGTAGCAAGTCATAAATACTTTTTTATTTTACCAATCAACCTAGAGGTTGTAAGACTTTAACTAGATAAATCCAAGAATAAGGTCTTGCTTGCTAAAACTCAAAACTATGAGAAATATCTTACACTAAAAGATGATATTGACTATCTTAGATATTTAATCTATCTTTCATTGAAAGTCCTAGCTATATTATAGACTATCACAAGCTTAAATAGTTCATAAGTGTTGAGACAATGTCTTTTCACAAAAATTGTATTGATAAAAATGCTGGTGGCTCTAGAATTGATCAGTGCTTGCACAAAGAAAGACTGTATTATAACTTAGGTTTAAACAACAAAACAAAAGACAACTCTTGTATTGAGTAATATAAGAGAACTTAATAGATGTTATGACTTAAACTCTGGGTTAAGTAAAAGGCACACTCTTGTATTGAGTAATACAAGAGAATTTGATAGAGAACTCCATACAGAAATGTCTATCTTATATACTAAACTATGATGGTCTATGCTACTACTTTCCTAGCCTATCCTAAAGACCATATGTTTGCCTTAAGGCCAACATATGTTTCACATGTTATTATGATATCATCTTTCCAGAACCTTCTATATTGTTCTCTCATATCATGTGAGCATGTGACTTCTGTGACTGTGTCATGTGGCCTATGACTATGTCACACTTTGTCTTCTTTATCTTTTACTTTTCAAAAAATAAGAGGAAATAAAATAAAAATAAAATAAAATAAAATAGAAACTAAGTCCATTATTTTCAATTCTGACAATAGAGTTCCAAGTACAAGCTAATCTATGTACACACTACAACTAATCTACCATAAAGTTCATACACCTTCCATAAGATCAATATATTATTGCTATACTATCAGAGGATATTAATAATATTGTAAGTCTAGATCCACTCTACAAAGGTTTAGTTATACTCTTAAACTGGTTATTATCTAGACTAGCTCCTGATAGACTGATAACTGTCTCTATCTTATCCTAATCCTCATTGTCTAGTCTACTATAGTAGTACTATAGTTATTTAGTTAATTATAGTTGTAAATATTGATTGGTCAAGTGCATAAATCATGTGCTTGAACCATTCTGCTATAGTATATATGGTAAAATTGTAACAGTAAAATACCTTACCCAAATATCATCTAGAGTTTCTAAGTACTTATGACTTTTCAATATAAAACTAATCCTCTTATATATACTATATAATATTACCTATTTCAGAATCTTCTTTGATCTTTTCTGTGTCACATGATCATGTGACCTATGACTGTAATATTTCTGTTATGATTCTATCATGCTTTGTGACTTGTGTGACTATCACACATAACATCACTCCATACTCTTCATCTAAGTCTAAAATTAAAAAAAGTGAAAATAAAAGGAAAATAAGAGAAAATAGAATAAAGCCAAGTCCATTGTTTTTAGCACTAACAAACTGGAAGATATCTATAGTCTCAAGAGTAACAGAAAGATAGAGAAAAGTTTTATAGACATTGAGAGCACTAATAGTAGGATATAAGAAAAGTCTTTTTTTTATTAAGAATAATAAACAAAAGACAGAGAAACTAAAGAAGTTGGAATCTCAGATGTATTTTTTAGGTTACTGTTTCCAGTGTAATTTTCTACTAACAATACAGTAAACCTATTATTTAGTAACTAGGGCATATATATTACTAGCCACTCTATGTAAAATTCTGGATCTTTATAGTGTTATGAGAAATGTTCTCAATCTCCATAGTCTCTAGCTTTAGATAGCATTATATCTCTATATTCTTGAAATATTCAGATCTTTCATTAACTTTTTCTATTGCTCAATGCATTAAAATTGAAAACTTATAAAATAAAGCTTATTTTTTTATTTCAATTTCTTTTTAGTCTTTCTATCTCTTTTTTTATTTTGAACTTGGTAAAGGAAAACAATGTGACTGTTACAACTGTCACAGATTATTAAAACATCATGTGACATCTAAAAATGATGATGTCATATATCATATAATATAATAACTCTTATATACATAACTTATAACATTGAGAGTAGACTAAATGTAAAGTACACATAGACCATGTACCAAAGATATATAAAGTAGACTCACCTGTACTAGAAACTCTACTGAATTCTCTTATGTTGAAAAATACAAGCTTCTCTTTTATTCTAACTCTGGAATTTAAATTACAATAATAAGTATCACTCTATTAGTAGGATTGCTATTTGGTTCTGAATGGCAATCCAAAGTCTGTAGCAGAATTTGACCACTATAGTATATGAATCTGTATAACAAGCCTCTGAAATTATGGTTTGGAACTTGGTTAGATATTTCTCCATAGTGTGGCTTTCCTAGTGGTATATTGTTCTCTTGAGTTAATTAACTACTTTTGTAGTAGTACTGATAAAGTAGAACTGAGCATAGGAAAATTCTTTAAACTCCAGCCAGATAGTCACTAGAGATAAACATCTATTAAGAAATGAGAAAAGATATGAGAGATTGAAAAATGAGAGTAGATAATCTATAACTACCAAACTGGTTTATACTTCAAGGTCCTAAAATAAGAAGATCCTGTTTTGTTGTTAAGACAACTAAGTAAAGATCACAGTAATCTATTTGTTACAAAATTTATTCAACTTGTATCTTTACAACCAATAGACTAATTCTCACAAACCAAGTTGTACTAGAAAGCCTTAAATAAGGGTTATTTACATATATATGGAATGTACAAAAGGAACAACAGATTACTAAGATATCAAACCATCAGTAACTACAAGTTTTATTGGCTATTATCTTAGAAATGACTAAATAGATTTCCATGATCAAACTTGTATTGGAAAGTGCTCATTAAACTATCTCTAATACATTATATAAATATCAGAATTCATAGAGATACAAGTATATCAATGTAATAACATAATTAGTTACTTTCTAAAATTAGCCTAACATCTGCTATGACAGATGACAGCCCCACCAAATATAAGTTTTTATCATGTGATGGAAATAGCTTGTACACAGATTATTACTATTTTGTATAAATACTTCTATGTCTAGATATTAGTTCTCAGACTTAACAACATTTTTCATTAATTATTATCAATTATTATTCCTCATCATCATTGTTATCATTATTAAACTTCTAAATCACTCCTAAACTTCTGACAGTGCACCCCAAGGTTCAGATATCACAAACAAGTAAGTAGTTCATTTTGTGATAGTAGTAGAGATTATGACCTTCAGCAAAACCTAAGTGTATATTACAAAGACTATTAATCAAGTATAGCTCACTTTTAGAAAAGTTTAAGAGAATAGGATAAGATTTTTCAAAAAAAGGTACAGTCCTAAATACTTTACTATCTAGGGCAATCTAATAGAACAATGTTGAGCTAACTATTAGAATGATGGTATGCAGATGGTTAGAAACCTAAGTAAAAGTATTTAGAACATTGTCAAAAAAGACAAAATGTATTTGATAATAATAGAAAAGAGCTGGTTTAAGCTTTGGCTGAAAGTGAGAAAGTCTATAAAAGTATAATAAGGTTTGGCTAAGAGTAAGAAAGTCTATAAGAAAGCTCCTGGGGTTTAGTATTGAGAAGTCTTACCTGAGTGACTAAAAGTCATCCAAAAGATCAGGTCTTCTTATATCTGCTATCTATTTTTAATAACAATCAATATTTGACTTGAACATTTTCTTTCAGTACAGATCAAGTTTACATTCTAATCACCAATTACTCTATGGGTAAAATCATTTCATAACAAATCATATAAGATTTTAAATATCAATCTCCTTAATATCTGACAAAACCAAAGTATATGCAGTCTCTTATTATAGAACAACTCTTCTCCATAGTTAAGAATAATAGTATCATATGTAATTCCTTGGTCTGATGTTAGGTGCAGCTTGTACTTGAGGATGAAAGTTCATGGAGTTGGCTCAGATATGCACAGAGTTTAGAAACTTCTGCAATGAGCTCAGTGATATGGACTTGCCAGAACGATCTTGGCCTCAACTTATGTGTTGTGCCTCCTACAAGCTGCATGGTCACAATTTCAGAGATTGGTCTTGTAAGAAGTTATAAGAAAGAGAGTAAAGCACGTCACCATTGACACCGGAGATTTAGTGTCAACTTTTAGTCAATTATCAGGCTAGCTACTACAAGGAATCACTAGCCTTAAATACATAAAATAACAAAAGAAGTAACTAAAACAGATCTCCAAGCAAGTATTTCATTAGTGAAACACTATATAGAAGTTCAGATTTGGAGAGGGGAAAACTCCATGTAAATTCCAAGTAAATTTGCGGAGTTTGAAGGAGATAATTAGGCAATGGATACAAATGAATATAACTGCGGATTTTGACTCAAATAAAGTGAAATAACTGTGGACTTTTGGTGGAATTAAGTACCAAACTACCAACGGAGTTTTGGACACAAATAAGACCAAATATCTGCAGGGATTTGATGTTGTATTGAAGTTAAACATGTCTCAGACATGTTTCAGAGTTTGGGATATGACATCTGATAATCAACTTGAATTAAATATTACACTTATCCTCAGTTAAAATCTCAAGCCTATACTTCTCAAATTATAACCATGTGATAAAGTTAAGCTAAGCACAATACCTTACAGTTGAAGCCAAGGTCATTACTTACATAGCACTCTAATTTTGACTTACTTCTATACCTACTTTTATAAGTTTCACAATTGATTCACTTTCTATACTATATCTATAAATTCATCCAATAAGTGTAAATTGTCCTAACATAAGCGCCTTTTTGATGATATCTAGAATCTTATTATAAGCTGAATTTGTACTCCATGGTCCAGTGGTATTTTTTTGAGTAAGAATTTATCATTACTTAATAGTAATATATCCTATACAAACTAAGAATCTACTGTAGAGAAAAAAATAGTAAAAGAAAAAATAAAACAAAACACATCTGTCACAAAGATACTTTTCTTCTATCTTGACTAACTTCTCCTCATCTTCATAAACATTTTTTAGCTATTTTTATTATGCCTTCTTCAATGGCTACTTTAAAGTCTCATCTCTTAAGAAAATATCAATAACTTCCTTACTTCTTTTCTATTATGTCAGAGAAAAAATCTTGATGCTTTCCAAAATATCAGATTCTCTTACCACTTAAAGTTTCTCTAGCTTCTTTTTCTACTACTAACATATCTCTATTATAATCTCAAGACCTCAAGTAAGTCAAGAAAAAGAACCTTGTATAAGGCTTATACAAGAGAACTCAATAGAGAACTCTGTACAAGATTGTCTATCTTATATACTGAGACCCCATGGTCCATGTTACTCTACTTCTAGCCTACCCTAAACAGCCATGTATTTGCCTTAAGATCAACATGTGTTATATATGCTGTATAACATCATCCTTCCAGAATCTTTTATATTCTTCCAATATGACATGTGATCATGTAACTAATGTGTGATGGTTTGTAACAGTATGACATCTCACTAACCCTAACCTTAAGTTCCCAAAATAGAAAATGAAGGAAAAGAAAATAGAAAAGAAAAAGAAAAGAAAAATAATTAGAGTCCACTGTTTTCAACTCTGGAAATCTCATTCTCAGCACTTTTTCTTTTTTTCTCCTCTTACTATTTTAACTCTATTTTTCTCCTTATCTTGGCCCTCTACTATTAATTGAGTCTTCTTAGCTATTCTTGCCTCTTATTATACTTTTACTATCTCTTTTAGATAGGCTATCAATGTTTTTTCTTATACATAGTAACATTTACTCTCCTCCTTGATAAGCCAAGACCCTAGCCTCTGTATTCAAGAAAGTTAAAGACTTTGCAAGAGAATTGTGAGACAACCTAGTAGTATAAAAGAAGAAGTAAAAAAAATTCTTTTATATTGACTTACAAGACAGTTATATATTCTTCAAGTAAACTTAATAAAACTTTAAAAGCTTAGTCCCAAAAGAGAAATATTGTTATATATTAAAGTCCAGCTCTGCAAATAACCTGTCTTCTATAGTGGTGTTATTTCTCTTCAAACCCTACAAGTACTCAGTTTTCTACAGCAAAGTTTACTCTTATTTCAAACTCCATTTCTAGTCAGTGTTGTTTTACAGATCAATTCAATCAGATATTCATTTAGTTTGAAGCTAGACATAAACACTAATCTCACTTAATGTAAAGAACTGGTAGATATTTTGCAATATTCAGTCTAATAATTAACTATAGTTCTCAACTATAGTTACTACTGCTATTAATACTAAACTCTAGTATTAAGATAACACACTTTACTCTATCAAAACTCTCTATTTTAACTCCATTTTGTCCTCTAAAGTCATAACCAAGCAGCATATAGATAACATAGCACATAAGCTGAAATAAAGATTATTTTGAAAGCCTACAACTTCATATCCTTAATAAGCTTCTATACTTGTTAAACTTTGTCTAATCTTACAGACTTTTGCTCTCAAGTATAAACTATGTCTGATAACTATGAAATCTCAGTAGGTGCTAGCAAGCCCACTACTTATTCTATCTGGCATTATTTACCAATTACTTAGACTACTAAATACTTGTAAGAAAACCTACTACTTCATTAAGAACAAAAACCCAAACATTATATAGGCCTACTACCAATCCTATATATTTGGTGTTGTAGAAAGAGTTTATAGCAAAATATGATATGTGGAAGAGAGAAGAGGATCTAGAAAATATAAACTTCTTCCTTCTTAAGTCTCAATCTATGACTCTCATCACTAACCCTATATGGTTTGCAAAATCAACTCTGCCAAACCTCTACCAAATATTATTCTCATAATAGTCATAACTCTCTTTCTTCTACTACTGTTCAATTAGATCCTACTAGTCTATAATATTTTAGTCTTTCTATCAGAGTTCCTAACCATATAACATAATCATTCTGTAGTCAGATCAGCAATGTTCTATCTAATATTCTACTTGATTGGGATAGACTCTTTAGATATTTAATATAGTTGTTGCCTTTAGAAAACTTCATTCTATTCTCTTAGAATACTCTGGAGATAAGTAATATATTCCATAGTTACAAACAATAAACTTAGAATTTTCCTAAAGATTATAAATGTTACAACCTTAAGCTAGAGCTCAGGTTGCACTTAGACAAAGACTTGAGAGAAGTCAAGAAGAGTTGTATAAGTGGTAAAGTGTAAGAATACAGAATAGTATCTACACTATATATACTAGTATAAAACAAGGAAACAATGTATAGTACATGAGGCATATGAATAAGACACCATGAGGAGACTATGAGAATAAAGCAAAGTTGTGGCACCTACTATATGAGGCACTAACTGAGACTATTATGGTGCAGCCAATCATGTCATCATACCCTTTGCCCTTCTCCATGCTGTATCCTGGAAACATCAATCATAACAATAAACTCTACACATCCCATGAACTTTGCTCAGTTATTCTAATACTACTACTCTAATTAAATTGTAAAGTATCTTACCTTAAGAAAGATATTCTACTCTAAACAAGTCTTTAAAAATACCTGCTGTTTTCTTGGATAAACAAGTTACAAGAGAACCTAAAATATAAAAATAATATAAGAAAGGTTACAAATATACTACTAAACACTAATTAATTTAACAACAAGTAAATTTAGGTGGGTATCTGAACTTAGATAAACACCCCTTATGTTACAACTCAAAGACCTTAAAGTTGGTTGATAAGAAGAACCTTGTATTAGGTTAACACAAGAGAACACAATAGAGAGCTCTTTACAAAGTAGTCTACCTTATATACCTATTGTTATAAGACAAGTGTGTGGACAGACTTTGGCTAGGGTTAGGGTTAGCCAGACATAGCTAGATAGTATTATTATTAGTCTACAACTAAGAAAGAGCATGTAACCTGGAAGTCATGTGATAGAAGCTGGAATAGTCTAAAGTGGTCTGGAAGAACTTAGGGTCTAAAAGTATTGGGAAGAGTCTAGAAAGAGTTAGGGTTAGGAGTGACGTCAAGAGACATGAGTTCCTCATAGTGTACATATGGTGTATGCATAGTGACAGAAATTAAAGAGTATGATGTCAAGGCACATGAACATGGCATGGTAGCCTTGAGGAAGAAGCATGGTGGATGAGTAATAGAACATGAGGTAGACACATTGTTATAGTACAGACCACATTGTATTTATATAAATAGAGGAGCAATATAACAAGAGCTCCTTGTTGAGTTCTCTTGTAATTCCCATTACTAGATAGCCTACTAAGAGCTTTGCTGAAGTCAGCATATCACAAGTGCTATTCCAGCGAGTGGTTACTACAACACCTATCCACATAGTCTGTGCTAGTTATTGTATATCTTATCTTAAAGTACCATATGTAAGACATGAGGTTAACATGCAGTGTACATGTTGTATGATATCACTAACCCTAACCCTAAGTTCTAAAAATAGAAAAATGAAAATAAATCAAATGAAAATAAGAAAAAGCTGAGTCCACTTTCTGCGATCTTGATACCTTAAGTCTAGAATCTAGCTAGTCTTTTTAGCTAGAAAGCTGTACTGAATAGTCTTAAAGAAGAATATCAAATTTTCATATTATAACTTAACTCTCAAATGTTAGAAAAGAAAGCATACTTATATATTGAGTAATATGAGAAAACTCAATAGAGTTCCTACTATAAAGTAGTCTGCTATATTTTTCATTTCTTTTCTCATTTTTATTTTTATTTATTTTCTTATTTGGAACTTAGGATTAGAGGTTAGTGTAATATCACATGTCATATAGAAGAACATAAAAGGTTTTAGAATAATGATATCATATAGTATATTTACCATATGTTAATCTTATAGATAGTATATAGCCTTTAGAGTAGATTAGATAGGATCTTATATAGAAAGTTTTCTTGTATTAACCCAATACAAGGTTTCTCTTTTATCTTAACACTTTGAGATTGAAGTCATAATACTACTCTAAAGTAATAACTAAGCTCTTTTAGAAGATTTCTTGATGTTTTATCAGGTTATATGACTTTGTAATAGTGACAGATATGATAATATATCATGTATCTCTTATTCAAGTCTATTAAAAAAATAGAAAAATAAACTACAAAATATATGATAAATGAATAATAAATAAGAAAAATAAGAAAACAACTAAGTCTACTTTGGTGAATTCTGATATTTCTTCTAACCCAGTTATCATTAATAGAGAAAAGAATTTTAGCCTAAAAGCCAACTCCTAGAAAAATACTATAAATGTGTTTGCTCTAAATCAAGTAGCTAAATTTTACCACCTCAAACCTACAGCTCTGCATTTTATTTGTTTGTTAAACTTCCAGTATATCAAATTTTGACTAGTATTTTTTGCTTTAAGTCATAGCAATCTGAAAAGAGAAGTAGATGTAAGAAAATCTACCACTTTACGAAATTTCCAATTCCAAACCTCTCCTATTATAACTTAAGTCTTAAGAGTCAGATAAAAAACACACTCTTGTATTGAGTAATATAAAAAAACTTAATGGAATTTCCATTACAAACTAGTCTATCTTATATACTACAAACTATAGTCTGTACATACACTACAACTAATCTACTCTGAAGTCCATGTATTTTTCATAAGACTAATATTGTCAGATTTGAAGATAGTAGACTTATTTCTTTCCTATTTCTCTTCTATTATTTAAGTTTCTCTTATTTTCCTACTTTGATTTTCCTTTATTATCTCTATCTCTTTTCTTATTTTTTGAACTTAGTAAAGAAGATGATATGATATCATGACTATGACAGTAACATGACCAGGTGTCACAGTTGTCACAGTCACAATATCAGATAACACATAAAAAGGATAATACCATATATTATTGTAGCAACTACTAATCAAGATGATCAATAGTATCGCTAAGTAGTCTTATAGATAAGAATCTTATGGAATCACAAAAAAACTCAACAAGGAGTCCCTGATCCATTCCTACACTATATATACTACTTACACATAGTCCATGCTAATAGTAAATAACCCTATCCTAAGATCTATGTATTATCTATGTATATACCATGAGATTAACATGCTATAGACATACATCTTGACATTATTCCTCTTAGTTCTTTCTACAGTGTTTTAGGCCTATGACATAGTTGTCATGTGACACATTATGTGACTGCAGTCACATGCCTCTTCATCATCTAAGAAATAAAAGAAACAAAAAAGAAAAGAAAAAGAAAAATCAAATCAAGGAAAATAGATAAAAAGAAAAGAAAATCAAAATAAAATATAAAGGTTCAAGTGTACCATGATAATATACAAGTAAGAATAAAGGAGAACTCAAAGATAGAGTACAGTCTCAAGTAGAGGTTTTAGTGATAAAACACTGACAAGAGTTGGATAGAAGCTTTACTATCAAAGGCTGAGTAAAAAGTTAAAAAGAGTATAACACTACCTGTTAGATGCAGTTCATACCTTATTATTCAAAATCCAATAAGACATCTCAGAAGTCTAAACAAGTTAGTTATATATTATTTAAGAATATAGAAGACAGAGTCAGAATAATCTTTGGCTTCAGCTTATGTGCTATGCCTCTACAAGTTGCACTAAACATATATTTTAGAAGTGAACTTAGTAGATTAGAACCACTGAAAGATAGCAAGGTGTGATATCACTATAGAAAATAGGCTTTTATTAGATGTTGGAATTGATAATACTATTATAAAAGATGAACTTTTATCAGAGTTGAACTTAGTATATGATAGTTAATCAAGTTATTATATCCTGATCTAGTTATATTCATCCCAATCTATAGATAATATATATCAATCTATCCATACTCTCCAACCTCTTTGAGTACAGATTATCTCTTTCTATTTTATCTTGTACATTCTCACTAGACTTCCTGACAACTTTATAGATTTCCACCTCAACATATCCAAACCCAGTGTATCTTACTTACTGTTATAACTTAGATCTAAAGGTTAGGACAAAAGACCACTCTTGTATTGAGTAACACAAGAAAACTCAATAGAGTTCCTAAGTACAAGACATCTACCTTATATACAAACTACTGATGGTCCATACTACACTCCTTTAGCCCCATCCTAATGACTATGTATTCATCTTGAGGTCAACATGTATTAACCATACTGTATGGTGTCATTGTTTCTAGAACCTTCTGCATTGTTTCATCTTGTCACATGAGTGTGTGACTTATGTGACATGTGACATCACATTTTGTCTTCTTTGCCTATATCTAAATAAAGAAAAAGAACCTCAAAATAAAATAAAGGAAAATAGAATGAAACTGAGTCCATTGTTTACAACTCTGATACTTACAGCCTCTATTCCTAGATAGCTATCCTAGATAGAATACTTAGTATATAAACTGGTAGTTACACTATAAAACTTTATTCTAAAAATCAACTAAAACTAATACTATCTTTCAGTATTATCTAAATCTTAGGTATACTCTCAGAGGTTTAAAAGTGATTCAGAAGTTTAATAATGATAACAATGATGATAATAAGAGATAAATGATAAATGATAATTAATGTTTGTTATGATCCTAAGCTTAGCTTAGGTTACAATTAAGACAAAGACTTAAGAAAGAATAAAGGAAATGATTAATTGGTAAAGCATAAGGATACAGAACTGTATTTACAACTATATATACCTAATGACTATGAAGAATAGTTGAGACATCCTTAAGAAAACAATAAGAGCAAAATAAGAAAAATATGAGGAGACCTCTATTACTATATAAGGCACTGACTGATACTATATAAGAATAAAGCAAGGTATATTTAACAATGTTGTTAAGTCTGAGATCTAATTCTCAGACATAAAAGTATTTATACAAAATAGTAATGGTCTGTATGCAAGCTGTCTCCATCATATGATAAAAACTTGTACCTGATAAGGCTATTATCTGTCATAGCAGATATCAGACTAATTTTAGAAGATAACTAATTATATTACTATATTGATACACTTATATCTCTATGAATACTGATCTTTATACAATATATAATATATTATTAGAGATGGTTTGATAAGTACTTTTCAATATAAGTTTGATCATGGAAATCTGTTTAGTTATTCAATAATAGCCAATAAAACTTGTAGTTACTGATGGTCTGATATCTCAGTAATCTATTGTCACTTTTATACATTCCACATACTAGTAAATAGCCCTCATTTGGGGCTTTCCAGTGGAACTTAGTTTGTGAGAATCAGTCTACTAATTGTAGAAATACAAGTTGAATAAAGTTTATGATATATTCTCTACAAATATTTCTATGTAATACTTCCAAAATATATATAATACATACTTATTAATCTAATATCAGAATTGAAGACAGTGAACTTTGTTTTCTCCTTTATTCTTTTTTTATTTTTTATTTTATTTTATTTTCTTATTCTTATTCTTAGAGTTAGAGTATAGTATAATATCATACATAACTGTCACAAACTATCATAGTCATGGTCACATGATCATGTGTTACACAAAAGAATATAGAAGGTTCCAGAACAATGATGTTATACAATATATTTACCACATAGTCTTTAAGGTAGGCTAAGTTTAGTGTAGCACAAACTATTAGCCTAGTATATATAAGGTAAATACTTTGTACTAAAAACTCTATTAAGTTCTCTTGTGTTAACTCTAATACAAGGTCTCTTTGTTAACTTAACACTTTAAGTCTTCAATTATAACATCTAACTTCTAAGAGCTCACTAATAGATCTCAGATAACAAGGTATAAACTACATCTAATACAAGTTAACTCTACTACCTCTGCTCCCAAACTTTATTGAGTACCATTGTCTATATAATCATAGTCCTATCCCTTCTACTATTATTCAATAAGCTTTTACCAATCTTAGCCATCACTTTATCAGAGCTCTTAACTACTTGGTGTAATCATTTTGAGATTGGATTGTCAATGTTCTATCTAATGTTCCACTTGACTACATTTGAGTATTTAGAGTAGCTGTTGCCTTCAAGAAACCTCATTCCGCTTTATCCCCTATCCTTTCATCACTCTATCTTTCCCCTCTTCTCTATATTTTAGAAAAAAGGTTTAAAATCCTCAACATTCCAATTTCTATTCTTTCCTTTGTTGACGATGGTCTCTTCATT
>JAJOHK020001136.1:0-15703 GCA_022457215.2 Leucocoprinus gongylophorus | reverse complement strand
GGGAACCCTCGCGGTTCCGCGCCCCAAGATTCGTTCCAATGATCTTTTCCTTTGTCCCACTCGCGGTTGTAGGCCATTTCTTGCTAGGAGGGGTGGTGGAGGTTAAGTAGAAAGGGTAGTGTAAACATGAAACAAACAAACATTCGCCCTCCATCCTTCATCACCATGGGACACGGTGAGTATACATCCTCATTTTCTTAGTTCTGCAGCTCACTATGTAGCTTGCAGGACCTATCAAGGTGCTTATTCCTGCTATTTACTTGTAGAACAATGCTCATTTGCTTGCATAGGAAGATCCCGCCGTCGAGCGATTCAACACATTTGTGAGTTTCCGGCTATCCCACTTCTAGACTCCTCATTAATGCTCTACTAGCGCGAAACTGCCTACATGAGATTCAGATGGACTACGGCCACAGCACGTACAGCATTTCTCGGTTTCATCGGGGTACCACTTGCAGTATACTATATCGCGGACAAGTATCATGTTTGTGACTCACTTGATTCCGAATCTGTGTTACTCATAACTGCACAGACTCGCTGGGACTGGGTAGGAAAACGCCGAGGTCAATTGATAGAGTCTACAACGGTGTAGGCTGCATAATTTGTCCTAACCTGTGGTTTCTTCAGAACATCATAATGCTTCTTCAGATCCGTTTGCAGAGTTCTATTCCGATTGTACAAACTGCACCAATGCAGCTGCTAAGAAAGGCATGACCGGGTGCCCTCTGCGAGAAATTCTCTACTGCAATGTCCAAATGTTCGAGTTCGTCGTCCCTAAATTCTTTGATGACCTCTCGAAGTAACGGTACACTTGGGTGGTCATCTGGGAATGACTCCATCTCCCTAAGTTGGCTGATGATGATCTACGCATGAGCCATGAAATAGACATTTGGAGGCTTACTCGTTATAATGTTCGCCTATCACAGTCTCAACAGCCTCTGTACAAGCCATTGCAGACTCGGGGCCCATGAGTGCCGTAATGGCACCTAAACCAAAGCCAGCTATTTGGGCTACATCCTTAAGCAGTGTTGGTCGTGCCCGATGCTGCGCTTGCAATTTGTTCATCACAGACAAATGTTTCTTCTCCTGGTCCCACATTTCCTGCCCTCGGATGAGTGCAGCAACCGGCTCAAACACATCATCACTTACCTGCAGCAGTGCACCTGTCTTGGGCTCTCTCCCAAGGACGGCATATTGGCCCATGTAAATCCAGTTCGCGGCTACCTCACCAGCCTGGTCCACACGGATAGCAGCCTCCAACGCAGCACGCTGTTCCTTTGTTATGTTTCTCGGGGTAGTTGAAACAGCTGGATCCTTAGTTTTCTTTGGGTCCATATAAACAGAAGATGCCAGTATTTTGGTATCTGTGACAAGTCTACGGACTGAGGTCCGTTGGATGGCTTTGACTACATTGCGGGATAGCATAGTAAAGATGTGCGATCACGTGTAGAGTGTACAATGGTCGAATGGTCGAATAAGTTCCTTCACCCTAACATGCCTTCAACGTGAGTATCCTTGCAATTTTTACGTGTCTCCTGACTTTCCACAAGGTTTACTCCCTCAGATGTGATTAATATGTCGGATGAGAAGACGTGGCCTTCCAGTCTCGGCATGTCTCCAGCATAACTAGTCTCTCAACATCAGTTTATCGTATCTTAGGTCTTCTCGACTGGGATTCTACCAAAATCATATTCACTAAACGTAGCTTGATCGAGTTCCTCAAGAATGTCTCCTTGATCATAGAAAAAATGTCTTCTACTGAATGTCAACCATAGGTACACGGATGTAACTGTCGACCCCAATTTCGCAGTCATTGCCAAGCTTCCACGTAAGCACAGTTCGACTCGGCTGTGAAATACTTTTTATTTGGACTTCCTAGGCTATGCTGAATTTGGAACATTCACAGTGGCCCCCAGTGCCGCTGCGCCACAAGCAACTGACAAGAGCGCAGGTTGATATATTTCATTTGCGTGACTGTGACCATTTATTCAACTATCTGCATATCAACTTCAGGAAACGAGTCCATCGGAGTGAGTCTGTCTGTCTCTCCCATTCTCTTCCATTAATAATTTGGATTCAACCCCAGAACCAGCCTGAAGATAGCCAGGTTGCAGAAACACACAACTCCGGATACAAGCCCTCCAGGTATGGCTTGCTACTTCGCGGGATTAGTTCATATCCTGAACCTCACAACAGGCGCGTTCGCGCCTCCCCCGGTGGAAAAGATTCTATCAAGGGTATCTTTGATTCCGAAGAACGAGAAGAATATAGACCTTCGCGAAGGTTTGTGTCGTCCATTTTGTGACATCACGGATTCTCAACCCATCTTTCAAAGGGTCAGAGAACCCCCAGGTGGCAAAGATAGCATTTCAGAAGTGAGTTCTAGTATACACTGAATGAACCATTCATTGAAATTGGCTGTCTGTGTAGTTGTGGTGAAAAGAGACTCAAGTATATACATGGAAATCATGATACCGATATCTTTAGTACAACTTACGTTCAACTCTGTGTACGACCCCATACCTTCTACAGTCGTGGGTGACCACCATTATGGCGATAAGATTCAAGCTCGCGTGGATCTGGGTCATTGGGAAGTAAGAATAAAAAATAAAATTTAGCATTCCAATTACATTTGAGACCTAGACCAACCGACAAACATACACTAGAGGAACCATGAACCCTATTCTCAGCAGAGTCCCTTTTCCGTTCACTTTCAGCCCAACACAGCCCTACTACTCAAAATTTTCCATGTTCACTTCTAGCCCAACGAGGCTCCGGCGAAACCCAACCTTTGGCTGCGCTGGACCCATACTTGCTCCCTACCTGCCTCCACTGGATAACTCACTGACTTCGGTTCTCACGACGTAGATCCACTGCGTTGAAAGCCTCAGTTCACTAGTCTGAGAGCTCACCGATTCACACAGATACAAGAATGCGAGGTCTCAGCAGTGTATTATTGAGAGAAACCTATGTTTCTAAACTCTATCACTGAGTGATGTGTTCAGATTCAGATCTGTAAACAGTGTCTATTGTAAACAATGACAGCTAGTGATACTTGTAGGTAACTGAATAGAAGAATGTTAGAAGAATGTTTATTAGAAGCATACCTTAGTTTCTGGAAGATGAAGTGGAAGATGAAGCTAAGGTTACAATCTACACTAATGAAATAGTGTTGATTACATAATAGAATTAGAAGAATAAATGTAAAAGTGGAATAATAGAGTTATTATAGACTACCTGAGGTTACCCATCTTCTGCAATGGTATTGTAAGAGGTAGCCAGCAAGGTAAGAGCAGTGTAAGGGAACCTACCTTTGCTCAAAGTTCAAGTACTCAAATCCTGCTAAACCCCATAGTGTTCTTGTTTCCTAGTAGTCAACACTTTTCTACCCCCACCAAGCCCTGTAGTCTTTCTCAGACCAACAATGTCACTCCCCATGGTTAAACTTTGCATCACATCCCTTAATGTCCCAATATTTCCCTACTGTCAAGAGAGGATGGAACTTGCTTCAAGTGGATAACCACAATCAATTGCACAGGAAGGGGTCAGATCAAGTATGGAAACTTATCTAGGAACAGATGTGGATATCCATGAGGTTGGTGTCAAGATCGCTTATGATGGACTTGGTTTTATTTTTCCTCTAACATTTTTATTTTTCTTTTCTTTTTCTATATATAGAACAGCTCGGGTTAGGGTTGATCAGTCACGCTGTCACATCAGTCACAACCTGATGGCGTAGTCATGATATTGGTCACAGGACTTGAGGGAAGGAACTAGAAGGAACTAGAACAAAAGTGATGTCATACAACATAGACAACACATGTTGGCCTCATGTTATACTCATGGCCATTTAGGGCAAGGTGCACAGTAATTAGCATGGACCATGAGTATTAGTATATAAGGTAGACTACTTTGTATTAGGAACTCTATCAAGTTCTCTTGTATTACTCTAATACAAGAGTTGTTTCTTGACTTAACACTTTGAGTTTTGAATCATAACATTAGAACTCGATTCCATTTCCTAAAAAACCACTTAACACTAGCCTTTTTCCTCTATTCCTTTTTCATCCTCGACCAAAGGTCAACACTGACCTTTAGTCAAGAAGAGCATTGCCGGACTCTAGGCATAAGGGGTGTACTAGCCAGACAGGGGAAGTTTGGCCGCTCATCTACACTAAAGCCCACTAATGTATCTTGAGTGTTTTACCTTTTGTGGACATGCTCTGTACCATTTTCATATATCAGCCTTGTACTACATACCCACTTGTAGTGTGTCTACGTAGAGGAACAGCAGTTAGTTCTTAAAACAGCTGCTTAGAGTAGAACAACCTTCTTAGGTCAAAATTGTATACACTTTTCTTAGGGCAGTAGTTAGTCGATAAAAAGTAGTCAGTAACAGTGTAGGCAGGGTAAGAAGAATACCTGCTATCACTTACTGAGATTGCTTCATTGTCGGAATATGAGTCCGATACCGAGACCAGCGCAGGCTCAGTTTTACCTTTATATACATCATCACTGCCATCACCACCACCACCATCATCATCACTGACACCGATCGACTCACTGCCTTCATACCACAACAATATGAGTCAAATCAACTTTCAGGAGATTATCCGTCAATAGCAGGAGCAGATGGCGGTTATACAGGTACAGATACAAGCCCTGCTGACAGTGGTGGGAGGAGCTGGAGGAGAACGAGGGACAATGGGGTCCAACACAGGATCCCACATGAAGGTGGCAAAGCCGGCCATCTTCAGCAGAGAAGCAGGGAAGGTGGGAGGATTCATCACGGCTTGTAGGTTATATGTCAAGATAAGGTTGAGAGGAAACATGGCAGAAGAACAGGTGCAGTGGGCACTAACTTATGTGCAAGGAAGATTGGCGGATGTGTGGAAGGAAAATATAATGGATGAAATCGAAGCAGGGAAGGTAGAATTTGAATCAGTGGAGGAATTTTTTACATGTTTGAAGAAAGAATTCGGTGGAGGAGAGGAGGAGTCAGTAAAGGCGGCGGAATTAAGAAAATTGGAACAAGGAGGAAAAACAATGGAGGAGTTTGTACAAGAATTTAAGAGAGCAGCAAGAGGAAGTGGGTATGAAGAAAGGCCACTGGTGGAGAAGTTCAAAAGAGGAATGAATGGAAGTATCTGGAGGAAGTTAATAGAAGCGGAAAACCCGCTGGTCTCCATTGAACAATGGTATAGGAGGGTAATGGCCTTGGACAGAAACTGGAGGGAAAGTAGGAGGGAAGAAGAGAGGTTGAGAGGAAGAAAGGAGGTAGGAGGAGGACTTCAAAAGCAAGAGAGACAAAGCCTGTCACAACCTTTAGTGTGGCAGAGGAGGCAACCATTGCCTCAGCAGGCGACAATAGGGCCTGCTCTAATGGAAGGAGTAGAGAGGACGAATGCGGTAGTGGTTAGAGGACAGGGGCAAAATGCGGGAATTCCTCCTAGATGGGATCCCTTTGCAATGGAAATAGATAGAGGAAGAAATTGTTTTGCTTGCGGAGGCTTCGGGCACATGGCCTGTCATTGTCGAAATCGGAGACAGAGGGAGAGAATAGCGGACAATAGGAGAGTAGAGTATGGAGGAGAAAGAATTGAGGAAATTTGTAATTTAATGAACAATTTAAAAGAGAACGAGAACCTAGAACTCCTCAACTAGGTTCTCATAATAAGTACAGTGTATTAGCAAGGAAAATAAAAGCTGATACATCTGGAAAAGAGGAGACTGAAGTAAGAAAGGCAGAGGGAAAGATATTAAGAGAAGTAACAGTGAAAGTGGGGTTGGAAAGGTTGGATACGCAGGAGGGGATTACGGTGGAGGCTTTATTAGATAGTGGGGCAACAGGATTGGTGATGAGCTCTGAATTTGCTAGAAAACAGGGCTTTAAGTTAAAAAAATTGGAGAGGCCAATGCAAGTGAGAAATGTAGATAGGTCTTTTAACAAGGAAGGACCAATAGAAAATACTGTGGAAGTCAATATCTACTATAAGGGGCATGTGGAGAGGACGGAGATTGATGTATTCAGGGGACAAAAGTGGTCAGTAATTTTGGGGATGCCATGGTTAGCTTGCCACAATCCTGAAATTGATTGGAGGACAGGAGAAGTTAAAATGACGAGATGTCCAGAGGAATGTGGGAAGCAGTGGAGACTGGTGCAGGGGAAGTCAGGATCGGAGAAGCAGAAGGAAGAAGAAGTAAAAGAGGAAGCAGAAAAACGAAGAGAGGAAAGGGAAAAGAAGAAGAAACAAAAGAAAGGAAAAACGGTAGAAGTAAGAAAAGTAGTAGAGGAGTGGGAGATATGGGATGAAGAGGAAGAAGCGGCAAAATCGGAAGAGGAAGCAAGAAAGTTGGTGCCAGAGAAGTTTCACAGATGGATTAAGGTGTTTGGAAAAAAGCAGTCAGAAAGGATGCTAACAAGGAAAGTATGGAACCATGTGATAGATGTAAAGGAAGGGTCCATACCAAGAAAAGAAAAAGTGTATCTGTTGTCAAGGGAGGAGAGGGAGGAAGTGAGGAAGTTTGTAAAGGAGCAGTTGAGAAAAAGATATATTCGGCCATCAAAATCACCACAAATGGTGCCAGTATTCTTTGTGAGGAAGAAGGATGGGAAGAAGAGGATGGTTCAGGATTACCGATACCTGAATGAGTGGACAGTAAAAAACAATTATCCACTCCCTCTAATTTCGGATGTGTTGGAAAACATTGGAACGAAGAAGTTGTTTATGAAGATGGACTTGAGGTGGGGGTACAACAATGTAAGAATAAAAGAGGGAGATGAGTGGAAGGCTGCGTTCACGACGTCAGAAGGGTTGTTTGAACCAACCATTATGTTTTTTGGATTAACAAATTCTCCAGCAACTTTCCAGGCCATGATGAATGAGTTGTTAAGGGATTTGATTAATACAGGAAAAGTAGCGGTGTTTATCGATGATGTAATAGTGGGGACAGACACAGAGGAGGGACATGATGAATTGGTAGCAGAGGTAGTTAAGAGGCTAGAAGAAAACGATTTGTATGTAAAACCGGAAAAATGCAAGTGGAAGGTGAAGGAGGTGAATTTTTTAGGAGTAGTAATAGGACTAGAAGGAATTAAGATGGAGAAGGAGAAGGTAAAAGGAGTCTTGGAATGGCTGACACTGAAGTGTGTCAAAGACATACAAAAGTTCTTAGGATTAGCAAATTATTATTGCCAATTCATAGAGAACTTTACAGCAATAGCGAGGCCGTTACATGACTTGGTAAAGAAAGACAAGAAGTGGGAATGGATGAAGAAACAAGGAGAAGCCTTTGAAGAGTTGAAAAGGAGGTTCACAAAGGAACTGGTGTTAGCAGCACTGGATATAGATAAAAAAATGAGGATGGAAGTAGATGCTTCAGATTACGCAACGGGAGGAGTACTATCAATGGAGTGTGGAGATGGACTATGGAGGCCCGTAGCTTTCCTTTCCAAATCGTTGAATGAGACTGAACGAAACTATGAAATTCACGATAAGGAAATGTTAGCTATAATAAGAGGGTTGGAAGCCTGGAGACACTTGTTAGAGGGAGCGCAGTACAAATTTGAGATCTAGACAGATCATAAAAATTTAGAGTACTTCATGAAGGCACAGAAGTTGAATAGGAGGCAAGCAAGATGGGCTCTATATTTGTCTCATTTCGATTTCATTCTAAAACATGTGGCGGGAACCAAGATGGGAAAAGCGGATGGACTTAGTAGAAGGGTGGACTGGAAGGTAGGAGTGGAAAAGGACAACGAGGATCAAGTATTTATAAAAGACAATTGGATTTGTAGTATGTATGAGGTAGTAGTAGAAGGACCCAAAGTAGATATAATAGAAAAAATAAAAAAAGCAAGAAGTAAGGACGAGGATGTAGTTAGAGTAGTAGAAGAGATGAAGAAGGCAGGAGTGAAAGAATTACAAGGAGATGAATGGAAGATAGAGGGAGATCTGGTGATAAAAGAAGGAAAAATATATGTGCCAAAGGACGAAGAGCTAAGAGTTGAAGTGATCCGGTTACATCATGATGTACCAGCAGCAGGACATGGAGGAAGATAGAAGACAGTGGAGTTAGTGACAAGGAATTACTGGTGGCCAGGTGTGACGAGTGATGTGGGAAAGTATGTAGAAGAGTGCGATCTATGTCAGAGGATGAAAAACAAGACAGAGGAACCGGCAGGGAAATTGAAGTTGAGTGAGGTACCAAAGAAACCCTAGTCACACTTAACAGTAGATTTCATTATGAAACTACTGGTGGTAGCAGGGAAGGATACAGTGTTAGTGGTGTGTGATAGGCTATCTAAAATGACACATTTTGTAGCCACTACAGAAGGAACATTGGCAGAAGGATTAGCAAGGTTATTTCAGGACAATGTATGGAAGTTACATGGGTTGCTGGAAAGCATGGTATCGGATAGGGGACCACAATTTGCAGCGGAGTTAACAAAAGAGTTAAATAGGATGTTGGAGATCCAGACAAAGCTGTCTACGGCATTTCATCCTCAAACAGATGGACAGACAGAGAGAATGAATCAAGAATTGGAACAATATCTCCAATTCTTTGTGGAACACAGACAGAAGGATTGGCCTGAGTGGTTGGCAGCAGCAGAATTTGCGATAAACAACAAGGTACACATGGCGACGAAGGTTTCGCCATTTATGGCAAATTATGGTAAAGAAATGAGAATGGGAGGAGATATTAGAAAAAAGGGAAAAGTGGAAAGTGCTACGGAATTTGTAGAAAGGATGAAGAAGGTTCATGAAGAGGCAGAAGCGGCATTAAGAAGAACACAAGAGAAAATGAAGAAGTATGCAGATAGAGGAAGGAAGGAGACAGAAGTGTGGAAGAAGGGAGACAAAGTATTATTGAGCACTAAAGACTTAGTGTTCAAAGAAAGACCTAGTAAAAAGTTGATGGAAAGATATGTGGTACCATATGCGATAGAAGAGGTAGTATCATCGAATGTGGTAAAGTTAAGATTACCAAGTTCGATAAGGATTCATCTGGTAGTGAATGTAAGCCAGATAGTGAAATATAGGGAACAAGTGAAGGGGCAAAAAAAGGAGGAAGGAAAACCAGTGGAAGTAGAAGGAGTCGAAGAATGGGAGGTGGAAAAAATATTGAATAAAAAGAAAATAAAGGGAATAGAGAAGTATTTAATAAGATGGAAGGGGTTTACGGTAGAAGGAGATACATGGAAGAGAAGAGAAAACTTAAAAAATGCAGAAGAATTAATAGAGGATTTTGAAAGAGGAGAAGTAGTGGTAAGACGACAAGTAGAAGAAGAGAAGGAGTATAAAAGGATGGAATTGCCAGGAAAATATACGGCAAAAGTATTATATGAATGGGATGATCAAAAATTTGAGGAGGAATATTTAAATAAGTTGGAAGGAAATTGAAGGAGGTGGAAGAATGATAGGAAGGAGGCAGATAAAGAAGAAAAACAAGTGGCAGATATAATTTGGGGAAGGAACACTGAAGTTTCTCTGGAGGAGAAACCTTAAGAGGGGGGTGATGTCAAGATTACTTATGATAGACTTGGTTTTATTTTTCCTCTAACATTTTTATTTTTCTTTTCTTTTCTTTTTCTATATATAGAACAGCTCGGGTTAGGGTTGATCAGTCATGCTGTCACATCAGTCACAACCTGATGGCGTAGTCATGATATTAGTCATGGGACTTGAGGGAAGGAACTAGAAGGAACTAGAACAAAAGTGATGTCATACAACATAGACAACATATGTTGGCCTCATGTTATACTCATGGCCATTTAGGGCAAGGTGCACAGTAATTAGCATGGACCATGAGTATTAGTATATAAGGTAGACTACTTTGTATTAGGAACTCTATCAAGTTCTCTTGTGTTACTCCAATACAAGAGTTATTTCTTGACTTAACACTTTGAGTCTTGAATCATAACAGTTGGGCCAGGTGTTCAGATTATGGATTAAGCTTGAAGGCTTATCCATAGATAGACAATATGACCTCAGATAATGACCTTGGCCTCAACTCACATATTGTGCCCACTGTCTGTTACATGGTCATAATTGAGGTATCAAAGAGAAGTGTGAGAAAAGATTCTGGATAGCTTCTTAGTCAAATCTTAGTCAGTTTCTTAGTTGATTTCTAGATTGGAGACTGTAGAGTATCTACTTAGTCTTGAATACTAAGTCTGTATATCACATACCCTCCAATATTTGTGTTCTTCTAGTGTGGATAATACTCTATTTCCAATTACCAAAAATCCAAGAACCAAAAATCCTATATTCCTCATTAATTCTATAGAATTCAAATAGCAACCCCTATAGTGACTAATGACTCAGAGTATGTACAGCAGTAGAATATTATTAGATCATCACTTCTATATCTAAGAATGTAGCTACTATGTACTGTTCTCCAATTTGATAATCAATCTAAATTATACTATACTTACACCCTTTCATTTAAATTCTTGTTATCTAAAGTTATGACTATGTAACACATAGGCTAGGTGCAATGTATTCATTGAAGCCAAGGTTGTTTTATCTATGCAGTACTACTTCTGATCCCTTTCCTATGACTTGGCTTACTAAGTTCTTTTTCTATCCTGTTGTCAGGCATGGTTCACACTGGAGTGGAAGTCTACAGAATGGACTCGAAGATAAGTGGACTTGTGGAACAACCTTGGTTTCAGCTTATGTGTTGTGCCATCTGTCTGCCATATGGTCACAACTTCAGATGATGGGAAGAAGTCCAAGATGGAAGTGAGTACTGATTGGTGTGTTACTGTTGAACACCAGAGATCGAGTTCAATAAGAGATTATCTTCGTCAATTATCAGACTAGTAAATTACAGTGTAACTACTAGTCTTATATACAAATGGAAAGTATAGAAGATGCTCAGGGTTTTCAGTAGTAACACCCCTATTACTCCAAGCAGAGGTTTCAGTGTTAAGACACTGACAGGAGTAACTCCGTCATGGAAGACTGAGTTGAATAGGACTATCTCTGCCATAGAAGATAGAATACCCAGATAGTTGCAGTACTACCATAAGATATATTGTGAGAAAGGTGGGCTTGTATGTTTTGGAGGTGACTTCACTACAGGGATGTAGTTTCCAGATAAGTGGACTTGCAAATGATAGTATCCCCCCCTTAGAACTAAGCCTTCAAAGTCCTACTGAGCTTATTCGAAGTTCTATTGAGTTTATTTGAAAATTTCATGATGGTACCTAGGTCAACAATACATAAATGAAAAGAGAATTTTTTTGCTCTTGTTTCTGTATTGTCATGTCTTCACCTACTCACTCCAATATTTTACAAAATAATGCTGAGATTCTAGAAAAACAGTGGCAAGAAATGCAGCAGAGGTATGAGGAGCAGTAGCAGCTCCTACTTCAACTTGAGGAAGCAGTAAGGTTATATCGGGCTGAGCACACAGCTTAGAAAGCAAGAAGGGAAGCGAAGAAGAAGGTTCGGGAGAAAGCTGAGAGTGTTGTAGAGGAAGAGGAGAGGAAGAGGAGGATAATGGAGTATCTCCAACGACTCCGAGACAAGGTACTAGAAAAAGAGGCCATTCTACTAGAGGGGGCTGAAGAATTCCAGATTGTGGGATCTAAGTGCAAGGACATTGCTGCCAGAGATGAGGAGGGGCAATGGCCTGCCAAGAAGGCTAGAGGGAAGCAACTAGGGAAGTATCATGGAAGTACTACAGTGAAGATGGGGGTGTTAACCTCTGTGAGAGGTATGTGAGTACTGGGCAGGATTGCCTGGTGCACTCCTCAAGATAAGTATTTTTTTATACTTATTATTATTATTTTTTAATTTTATTCTTCATAGCTACTCCCTTGCCTGCACCGGGTACATTGCACTCAAGCAACAGTGTGTACTCCACACCAATACCAACATCCCAGCCATGATCCCCACTTATGGCAGAGTTCTAAGTGCCATCGAAAAGGCACTCCAGGAACTCATGGAGGAGTACTAAGGAGTTAGGAAGTCCCTCCAGAACTTGGTGAAGGGCCAAGAGAAGAATACGGCCCAGTTGGAGAGGATTGGGGCTATGATGGAGTAGAGATGGGGCTTGGAAGAAGAGAGCAGGAAGGAGGAGAGCAAAGATGATGCAGAGAGGTCCAAGGATGGCCTTGGAGAAATCCAGAAGGAGAGGACTCCATCATCTGCCTCCTGTTAGTATACTGGTTTTGTTTTTTCTGTAATAGAATTATTTATTTTCTGTGATTTAAATATATGAGTAAGGAAATCAAGAATTAAAATGAAAAGAAGTTTGAAAGTTTTGAAAAGAAAACCCCAAAAAGTGTACAGAAGCTGAGGGTTAATGAAAATAAGCAAACAGAATATACTAAAAATTAATGAAGGAAAATCCCTGTTGGAAATGTGTGGAGGTAAGAGACAAATGCAATAGCATAATCAAGACAATGGGAGAGGACCGGGCTTGGCGGGATATGCAATGTGGAAATCAGATACCAAGTCAGCGGCATAAGTGAGTTCAGATGCAGGGATCCATTCCAATTTGTCTCCAGTGTCTTCATACCCTAGCCATATCACCTTATATAGGAAAACAAAGAGTGAACGATAGAGTACTAGGCTGGGCAATGATTTTGTAAGGTCTGAGATATCTTTTGGAGGTTTCTTTGAAGGCAAGTGGTTCAGAAGAACTGAGCCTTGACAAAGACTTTGTCACCTACTTTGAAATCAGAAGTGGGGAAATGTCATGCATCAGCAGATTTCTGATAACACTGTTGGGCTGCAGAGATTTCAGCTTTGAGGGTACTCTGTAATTCATCGAGATCTACAGCAAAATCGTAAGCTTAGAAGAAAGCAATATTGCATTCAGAGTGAACAGTGATGTTTGGATGATATCCCTTATTAGTGGAGAATGGGGAAACACTGGTAGTAGCACTTGGAGCATTATTGTAAGCAAACTTCACAAGAGATAGAAGTTCAGACTAATTGTCTTGCTAGTAGTTACAATATATATGGAGGTATTGCTCGAGAGTCTGATTTGTGCATTTGGTTTGTCCATCACCTTCAGGGTAATAACCTAAAGTGAAGTGAAGCCACATGTTGAGAGTAGTGCCTAAAGATCAAAAGAAGTTTGATACAAACTCTAAGCCTCTGTTAGAGGTGACATAGGAAGGAATGCCATGTTTGGAAAACACATGAAGGACAAATAAATGTGATGGTGTTATGGGCAGAGATAAAGATTGCTTGCTTGGTGAGCCAGTCAACTATGACCAAAATAGTGTCAAACCCGGAGAATAATGGAAGTTTTTCAATAAAGTCCATAGAAATAGAATTCCATGGTCATTCAGGAATGGGGAGTTGTTTGAGAGATCCATAGGGCTTATGACATTGTGGCTTGGATCATATACAAGTGACACAGGACTTACAGAATTGTTGTATATCAGTATAGAGGCTGGGCCAGGAGTATCTGTGGCAGACTAATTCTAGTGTTTTATTTTGACCAAAATGTCTAGCAAGAATATGATCATGATTATACTAGAGAACATGTGTGTGGAGGTTACCAGCAGATAGTACATAAATTCTGTTGTTGAGAAGGAGTAGGCTGTTTGGGTCTATAGATCACTGGTCATCTGCAGAAGTGTGTTTTGTAGCAATTGGGTCACTAGGGAGAGCCGAGAGGATGTCTTGATGTAAGGTGTCCAGATCTACAACTATAGCTGCATGGAGAGAAGGGAAAAGAAAGATGATAGCTTATATGGAGGCTGCAAGTTGTTCTTGAGTGAAGATGGGCTTGAAGTTATAAGAGTTAACTGTAGTATAGCCAGTATTCTCCCCTTTAGGATAGATGTCCCATCATCTAGTGAGAGTATCCGGTTTTGTGCTGAGACAACCAGAGTGGAACCTGATGACAAGGTTGAACTGGGAGAGGTACTTGGACTACTATGCTTGCCTCCAGGTCAATACCTTGGTAGTAGAAAAATACTCAAGGTTCTTATAATCTGTAACAACATTGATGAGATAAGCTGGACCTTCCAAATAATATCGCCAAATCTTGAAAGCTTCGAAGATGGCAAGCAATTCCTTGTCATGTGTGTTGTAATTCAACTCTGCTGCAGTAAAAGTGTGAGAGTGAAAGGCAACTGAATGAACTTTATTATCTTTGTTAACAATGGAGAGGATTGCAGTGAGAGCATAGTCCAAGGCATTAGTTTCCATAATGAGTTGAGCATCAGGAATTCAATGAGTGAGAATCAGAGTGAAGGTGAATGCTTTCTTGAGAGAGTTGAAAGCATCTTGACAGGAGGAGTCAAACTTCCAAGGAATGTTCTTCTGGGTAAGGTATGTTAATGAAATGACAATGTCCAAATAGTTGAAGATGAACTAGTGGTAAAAGTTTGTGAAACTTTGTTGTTAGACATGGTAAGGCCAGAAGAAGAAAGAATGTATCCCAGATACTCTACTGACTTGGAGTGGAATTTGCATTTCTCTACTTTGGCATAAAGACTAGTCTTGCAGAGATACTTGAGTACTTGTTTTACATGCCAGTAATGCTTGGACATATTATTCAAGTAGATGAGTATATTATTCAGATAGATCACAATACAGACATCCAAAAGGTCGGAGAAAATGTCATTCATGAATTGCTGGAAGACCATGGGAGCATTAGTAAGACTGAAGGGCATTACAGACTATTTAAATGATCTATAACATGTCCTAAAAGCAGTCTTCCATTCATCACCATCGGTGATGCGAACCAAATGGTAAGCATAGCGAAGATCTATCTTTGAGTAGACCCAAGCTTTGCGAGGTAAGTCCAGTATATCAGAGATGAGCAGGAGTGGATAACAATCCTTCTTGGAGATGCAGTTAAGACCGTGGAAGTCAACACAAAGATACAGTAAACCATCTTTCTTTTTAATGAATAAGACTGGTGTACTATGTGGAGATGAGATTAGTTGGATGAAATCCGTGTTAAGATTTCTCTCAATGAATTCCTTCAGAGCCTCCTGTTCAGATGCTGAAAGAGAGTATATAGGGCTAACCAGAGGTTGAGCACCCTCTTCCAGATTGATTTTGAGATCATAAGGACGATGAGGAGCAAAAACTTTAGCTTTAGTTTTGCTGAAAATATTAGCAAATTCATGATACTCAGAAGGAACATTGGACAGATCAGGAGCTTCTGCAAGTTTAGTGGAGTTAGCTTGAATGTCCAAAAAATAAAGACGGAGTTCAAAATTGTTAGAGCCTGGAAGTTTTGATATATGCAAGAATGCTGCAGCACCAATAATAACAATGTTAGGTCACTTAGAGTTAGACACAGAGGTCTCAGATACAGGTATGGAAACTGCGGAGTCTGATGATTGCAGAGGGCTGTCCAAAAGGAATGGAGATACCAATGGTATTGTCACAAACTTCATTCAGCTTATATCTCCACAACCAGTGGACCGATTTTCACAAACTAAGTTGCGCTGGAAAGCCCTAAATGAGGGCTATCCGCACATATGCGGAATGTACAAAAGCAACAACGAACGACTGAGATATCAGGCCATCAGTAGCTGTAAAAGCTTCGTCTGCTAATATCTCATGAACGGCTGAACGGATTCACACGATTGAACTTGCGTTGGAAAGTGCTCATCGATCCGTTTCCAACGATATATGATGCGTCTCAAAGCGACAAGTATTGGTAGAGATACAAGCATATCAATGTAGTGACATAATTAGTTACCTTCTAAAAT
>JAJOHK020001135.1:0-15722 GCA_022457215.2 Leucocoprinus gongylophorus | reverse complement strand
GAAGAAGGGAATGGAGTAAAATCCATATTAATATGTGAGATCCAGAATCCCGGATCTCGGCAATGTCTTCACTTTGACTCATACTCAGAATCTGGTTCATAAAGCATTTCTCAAACATGGACACATGCAAACATGTCATATTGCATCATACAGTACGAAGTAGAAAAAGAGCCATGTGTATTGCATAAAGATTATCAGATGTTTGAAGGGTAGAGCATCTAGTTAGACATCAATATTGTTACCCTATATTTACAATCACAAGACACTCACCACTCGGACAGAAGCACCGAACGCGCTAGGAGGAAGGTTAGATCGGAATTTTGACTTGACGACACCCGATGAGCCATGCGGCCTGGTTATACGACTGTACATAATTGCTTCTCAGCGTACTGAATGATATATCATATCTCAAATGCTACTCACCCCCAAATCACACGAATTTTAGAACCCCGGATTTCCCGCTTGGCTTTGTAAACATATGCAACGCGCTAAGAATTTCAATCAATGTGCCAAGCTCAATCCGAAACTCAAGTTGCACGAACCTTGCCAAGATAAAATTGAGCATCCTCCTTGTTGCCGACGCCCTCGATTTGAATCAGTGAGGTGTTGGGACGAGAGTTGCGCTTAGCCCGCTTATGGCCGAGAACACGACCCTTGCTGTACAACCTGCAACATTAGAGATAATGTGTTTAGCCCATATATTTTCACCAAAAACCAGTCTTAAGCATAACGTGAGGCAACAACAGAATGGACAGATCGGTGCGTGGACACAGGGATTTGAAGGGAAATATTTTGAGGAAATTTCAGAGTTTGATCATCATCCATTCAATTCAAGACCCATCCAGCCCATCCGTCCAGTTCCAGACTTCATACCGGCCACCGTACTTTCCCCAGGTCATCAAGAAAGTAACTCACCTAGTGGAGCCCATTTCTGTCTTGAAGAGTGCCGGCGGCGTCGAAAATCTTGAGGTATTGACTGACGTATCAAATTCTCAGTTTGGAACGTTGGAACCAAATATGGACAAGCACGTATTCAGACATAAGATGACACTAATATACCATTTAGAATATTTTGGAGCCTATCATATAGTCCATTGGGGCGAGGGCTGCATTCAAACCCAAGTTCTTCTACATTGGCGTCCCTGGTGCTCTCCACTTTCCCTCCACTCCCTTCACCTCTCAAGCCTCGTTATTTTGGGTAGTCCTCCAGTTATCAGACCTTTGTAGTTCAACTTCAGTTGTTGGACCGCCAGCCTCCGATTCCAACTCTTCAAGCAAAGAAGTAGGAGTAACAGGTGGAGAAAGAGACATGGGTTGAGGTTTGTCAAAATCTGTCAAGTCAAGTGACCTTGAAGAGGATAATATCGACAGGGTGCATTCTGCTTCGGAACTAGTTGCTTGCGATGGATTTAGTTGCTCGGAAGGTTGGAGTGTAGTGAAAGATACGTCATCGAGGGAAACGGTAGAAGTCGTTTCATGAGCGGTGGTTTCTAGAGATTTGGAATCCTTCAGCTTGGCGGCCTGTGGCTCTGTCGGTGTACTTTTAAATTGAATATCCTCCATTTCCAAGATCCGCTCCATGGGCTCCTGTAGAGCTTTTGATTGCTTGATGCCAGAGAACCAGTCATCAATGACATTCGGTTGCTCAAATTCGGTTTTTCCCGTCACTTTTGGCTCCGCCGAGACCGGTTTTGTTGTTTCCTCGGACTGAAACTCGAAAGGATTTGACTCCTTACAGTAATCTGCCCAAAATCTCAACGTTCTGCGCATGTAAACATGGTCCACGGTTTCCTTTGTCAGGTCTTGATCGGTAATAAGCAGTGTTGAATCAATTGGCTTCATCGGATGAAATCCACCCCACTGAAGCATTTTCGAGCCGATGGCCTTTCGCTTTCGTTCAGGCATGGAAAATGGACGAAAGGGGGAAGGTGAAAAATGCGCTCTGTCTTTAAATTGATCGATGTCAGTCCAAAAACTCCAGGCGGTACGGAGAAAATAAAAATCACACATACCGGCACGCTGTATTCGAAAATCGATAGTTCTTTCTTCCCGATCCATCTCACTAACCTGATTTGCTGTGAGAAACTCCACGTCTCCCAATATGAAGGGATTGATATCATCTAAACCAATCCCTCCAATCCCTCTTGACCGTTTGGACTGAAGCTTTGGGCCTCGTATATGGAAGACTTCAGGCAAAGTGGGTAACTGATTGAACGACTCAATTTTACGAAAGGTTATTCCCACTTTGGTTTGGTAGATAGAAGGCGATTCTGCATCCTAGACATGTTTGGACAAGCTCTCGGCAGGTGGGTTTAGTAGGTACCGTACCTTTCGGAATGTAAAACTTTCGACGGGCCCGTACTTTTGTTCAACAGCCCTTATTAGAGCAAAAGCCTCCGCCATGTTTTTAAGCAGGTCCCATGTTGTTACTTCTGCGCACCTGTTTTCGGCAAGAACCACTGGAGTAGCTCCGTTGAGATGCCGTATCCTACGAGACGAGTGCGACTTAGATGGAGGGACAGAGTGAGCACTCGAACGAGTAGAATAGTAGCAATTTTGTTGTATCTCAGGGCATGAACGGGATATTGTTGTCAATGAGAGCCGAAATGTTCCTGGGAGTAATAACATACATTCGTATTGACGCGAGTTGTGTACTTCCACAGGTCACGGGCCGTGACAGCACTGAGACTTGTAATAATTACATGATTAATTGCCCCCACTACTACTAACCCCTGCACTAGATGTACTCCGTACAGTCCCTAGTAGTCTGCATGGACTTAGCTCACTGAATGGTTCCTCAGCCATCAGAGTGGTTCCTAAGGTTGTTAGGACTCTGAACCATTCACCTGCACTCTGATTTTTATCACCCTGTGTCACCAACTTTGACCTTGACAATAATGTCGAAATTACTTCTGTCCCCACTAGGAAGTATGGATTCCTGGCCATAAACATGTGATGCCCGTTTGAAATCACATTTCTCAGTTTTTGAAAGACTACCAAAGGTCCCTTGTTACATCCCTCACACTGCTAGGGAAAATGACAAAAGGAATTGTGAGCAAGACTCTCCTAGGCTAGATGGCACTGCGATTCGCCTTCCCCTTCGCTCATGCCCGTCATCCCACAGTATCAACAGCCCAAAGCCCGAGGACATGCTGAAACTTTTCGATCAGTTCATCCGCTACGATCTTGAATGTGTATTGCTATTCTTGAATCATGTGGAGAAGATCGAAGTATACGAGGTGACTGATAAAATGGTACGCGAGATCTTTTCGGCAGTACTAAGTGATTGAGAAACAGTGACGGTCAAAAGAGGTAAAAGCGAGGAGAGCGCTGAGAGTGCTGTGAGGGAGGCCTATAGTACCTGGAGAGCTGTTGGACAAACAAGGGTGTATCCAGAGCCATTATCGACTTCTCGCTATAACTCTACAGTTACTGCAAGAAGTCCAGCAAATACCCCGACCGTGAAAACAACGACCACAATTTGGCGATTCATCGATTGCCCTTTTGAAGATGAGAACTCTCACCGAATCATGAAGCAGCGGCTTTCGAGAGAATATAGTCCTAGAGAGGAGGTGAAGAGACGCAAATTATTTCCGAGAATTCGTCTTGCCGCACCGCTTTCTTCAGTGATATCTTCAACCTCGTTGGGATTTGTATGCCAAACCGACCCTTCGCTCTCCCAACAAACATCAGATCTCGGAGGTTATGGTGTTCATTTTTGGAGGGATGGAGGGGTATTCAGTGGACTACTGCTGCCAAGGGCTAACAACAAATCTAGACTGCCCTGAAATTGACTGCTAAGATGCCATCCTTGAAGTATTGGGATCCTCATGCCTCCCATAACACTGGGCTAAAATGCCAAAATTAACATGAACAATGGGCAAAGTTAGAATTAGGAACTTTTGGACTTACATCTGTGTTGTAGCAATCACTTAGTGCTAAGTTATGATAGTTTAGGGCTCACTAGGTAGCTTACAAGAACTTTCATAAAGATTACAAGAGAACTTGACAAGGAGTTCTTACTGCATTCAGTTACTCACTCACTCTATCACAGTTTGGTCTATACTACTATTAAGTTATCCTATCCTATACTTATATATGTTCACAGATGGAGCTCACTAAGTAGCCTTATAAAGCTTTCATAGGATTACAGGAGAACTTAACAAGGAGTCCATCAGTGTTGTAAATGATAGATTCAGGAGTATTTTATTTTATTTCTCTTTTTATTTTCTTTTTTCATTTTCTTTTATTTTCTTTTGGTCTTCATTTCTATTTTTTTAATTTTGGACTTAGGTAATGAAGTGTGACATCTGTCACAGTTACATGATATAGAGAAAGATTCTGAAGCAGATGATGTTATATAGCATAGCAACAGTATATTAGCCTTATGAAAAGCATATAGACTTTAGTGTTGAAGAAGCATAGCCAATGAATAAAGAATATAGTTGGTGAGTTTCAAACTTTCTATTTTTATTTCTCATTTATCATTTCTTTTCCTGTCATTTCTCTATTTTAGGCATATATTCACAAAAGTATGTTTATACTATATCTATTAGCAAAATGTTAAGAACCTATAATGAGTGGCTGTATCTCAGTCATTCATATTATCTTTATGAGACTGAGATAAGTACTAGATTATATTTGTTTATATCTATAAATTACTATCTAATATAGTTTGTATATATCTAATATTTAGAACAGATTAGTTATAGTATATGTATAGACTGCAGTTTGTTGTTACATGCTAAGTTCACTTAATTCATTCTTTATAGTAGTAATATCTCATTTAAATTCCAACAAAAGTCTGTCTTTTATAATAGTTTTATTTCTACAACATATCTACTATAATAGTATTGTATTTGAACCCAAACTTTAAAAGTGCTTTATCTTCTATAGCAAAAGTACTCTTATTCAACTTAGCCTTTTATAGTGGAGTTCTCCTATTAATTTCTTTTAGTGTTTCACTGCTAAAACCTCTGCTTATAGTTGTACTCTGAAACCTCTAAGTATTGTAGTAACTACTCACCAGAATGGCACTCATAGTATGCTTACTTCAGTAAAGCTCACAGAAGGCTATCCAGTAGTGGGGATTACAAGAGAACTCGACAAGGAGCCCTCGTTGCATTGCTCCTCTATTTATATAAATACAAGGTGGTCTATACTATAACAATGTGTCTACCTTATGTCCTATTACTCATCCACCATGCTTCTACCTCAAGGCCACTATGCCATATCCATGTGCCCTGATGTCATACTCTTTAATCTCCATCACCATATGTGCACCATGTGTACACTATGAGGAACTATTGTTCCTTGATATTATCCCTAACCCTAACTCTTCTAGACTCTTTCTGATCCTTCTAGACTGTTCTAGCCTCTGTCATATGACTTCCAGGTCATGTGCTCTCCATCTGTTGTAGACTAATAATAATACTATCTATCTATATCCAGCTAACTCTAACTCTAGCCAAAGTCTGTTCACACTCTCGTCTTATAACACTAAGTATCTTCTTTTTATTATATTTGTATATAAGACTAGTAGTTATACTATAATTTGCTAGTCGGATAATTAATTATTTCAGTTGAACTTTATCTTCAGTGTTCTTTAGTAATATGCTACTACCAGTACTCACTTTCTTTGGACTTCATTCTATCTCTTAAAGTTGCAACTATATAGTAGCCAAATAGCACAGTGTATAAGATAAAGCCAAAATTGTTCTAAAAAGCCTGTATTACCACACACTTAGTATAGTGTTAGATAAATTCTTATTGAAGTTAACAGTCTCAATTTGACTACATTGATGAATACTATCTCATTAATAATATATGGACTGATATATTAATTTACTAACTTCTTTACTAATCTTTCTTTGAATACTAAATCTTTTATACTTAACATCATCTTATTATTTTTCTTCTATTCTTCTATTTTTTTTCTTTTCTTATCTGCTTGTTGCTTTATCTCCTTTTATACTTTTCTCAATACTACTTTTGCTTCTTTTTGAACCTCCTTTATTCTTTCTGTTGCTTTCTCTATCTTTTCTTTCTAATTTTGTTGTTTACTGTAAACTCTATTGTTACCAACTATTCTAAACAATTCTTCTATCTGTGATTTACAAAGAACTATAGATATTGTTTTAGTTTCTGGTTTATATATTTAGTCTAATTGTCTATTTGTGAATAGAATAATGTTAACAACTTTGTCTCAATACCTAATATTCTATTCAACTTCTTTGTTAACTTCACTACAAATTATGATCCTCTATCTGATATCATGCTCTCTGTTTATATCTAGTATATTTATGAGACTATACTATAGGCTTTTATCTTTTGGTATGAACTATGCCTGACATTTATAGTATACCAAATCTTGTAAACTTTACTATAAACTTTTTTATCTTACAATATTACCAAATATTACTACTAGATCTACAGACTCTCTAACATTAGCTACTAAACTTTGTACTTGTATCAAGTCTTTCTAGAAAATCTTTTAGATTATTACTAGTTACTTTCTATCATTATTAAATATTTCTTACTTTTTAGAATAATGTTCTAAGTACTTTTACCTAGATTCCTAACTATTTGTATATCATTATTCTGATAGTTAACTCAACATTATTGTCAAGTTCACAAACAGTAGACTTAGTTTTTCTCTATTTTATTTTTCATTTTATTTTTTATTTTTCTATTTTTAGAACATAAGGTTAGGGTTAGGTCACAAGACACAGAGAACAAAGTAGAAGGATCTAGAATAAATGACATTATATAACATGGATACCATATATTAGCCTTATGTACTATACATAGTTGTTTAGGATAGGGTGCACAGTAGCAAGCACAGACCAGTGGTAGTAGTATATAAGGTAGATTAGTTTGTAGAGAGATCTCTATTGAGTTCTCTTATGTTACTCAATACAAGAGTTGATTCATAATAATTATCCTGCTAGGTTGCAATAGATTATAAGATATTTGAAATAGAAGCTATTTTTAGAAAATTTCATTCTATTCTCTTAGATTTTTCTAAAAGTAAGTTGTATTTGATTATTAGTTACTATAATATACTACTAATTACTGCTCTAAGAAAAATATAAACAATTTTAACCTAAGAAGATTGTTTTACTTTAGACAATAATTTAAAAGCAACTATTATTCTTTTATATGAATTAATTACAAGTAAATCTACAATATAAAGCTAATATACAGAAAAATTTATTTAATATATTTATATAAGATTGATATGTCTACAATATACTAGTAGACTTTAATATAGCTAAGCTTCTTCTATTTATCTAATCTTTCCCTTATGTTTAAGATCTAGTAAACTCTTCTTAACTAAAGAGTAGTATTATCTCTTAGTTAAGAATAATAAATTGAGTTTTAATGTTGTGAACTTATATTCTAAGTATTTGTCATATCCTGATTATTACAAATTAAACTACTTACTTGTTTATGATATCTAAATCTTGGATACACTCTTAGAGATTTAAAAATGATTCAGAAGTTCAATAATGATGATAATGATAATTAAGATCAATACAGATGTCAATGATAAATAATAAAGATTGATATTATTAAGTTTAAGATCTAATCTTTAGATACAAAAGTATTTATATAAAATAGTAATAGTCTGTATACAAGCTATTTCTATTACATAATTAAAACTCATATCTAATAGGGGCTATTATCTGTTATAACAGATATCAGGCTAATTTTAAAAGGTAACTAATTATATTACTACATTGATATGCTTGTATTTCTATTAATACTTATTGCTATGAGGAGATATATCATATATTATCAAAAACCATTTAATAAGCACTTTCCAATACAAGTTCAATTGTACAAATCCATTTAGCTATTCATGAAATATTAGCCAATAAAACCTTTTACAGTTACTAATAGCTTGATATCTCAGTTGTTTGTTGTTACTTTTATACATCCTATATATATACAGATAGCCCTCATTTAGAACTTTCCAGTATAACTTAGTTTATAAAAATTGGTCTACTATATCAGATATGTAAAGCTTAGACTCTAGCTTTTTTATTTAAATTTCTTTTTCTTTTTTCTTTTCATTTTTTTATTCTTAGATCTAGGATTAGGGTTAGAGTAATGTTATAATCACACTATCACACATCAGTCATATCAAATGACATAGTCACAGTAATAGTCACATGATCATATAGTTATATAGAACATGGTAGAAAGTTCAAGAATAATAATGTCATATAACATGTATAATATATATTGACCTTATAGCTGATATGTAATCTTTAGAACAGACTAGAAATAGTTAAGCATAGACCACTAGTAGTTAGTATATAAAGATAGATACATTGTACTAAGAACTCAATCAAGTTCTCTTGTATTAATCCTAATACAAGATTTTATTTATTAATTAACTCTAAGGTCTTTGAGTTATAACATACTAGTTGTGGAGATACAAGCTGAATGAAGTTTATAACACTAATCTGGTCACATCTATTCTAACTCATGAATAATATATACTTTTTTATTTGCACTCCTAAATCTCCTTTAGTATAGATCAACTCTGTTTATTCTATATCAATTACATTTTCACTAGACTTTTTAATAATTTCATAGATCTCTATCTAGACCTAGAGTAACTCACTTATAGTCTTTATTTTCCTAAATACTATTTTAGGCAGAATATTTAGTGTATAAGTCTAATAGTTATATTGTAATTCTTATTTTAAAAATTGACTAAAACTAATACTTTCTTCTAGTGTTAGTAATAATATATCCTTCTTGTTATAAGATGGAGATGTGGACAGACTTTGGTAGGGTTAGAGTTAGGACAGAAATAGGACAGTAGTATTATTATTAGTCTACAACAGGAAAAGGGCACATGACCTAAAAGTCATGTGAGATGATGTCACAGGCCTAGAGTGGTTTAGAAGGGTCTATGAGGCTAAAAGAGCCTAGATGATGACATCAGGGAGCATGTATACCACATTACTACCACATGTAGGACACATGGATATTAGGGCAGAATGCACAGTCTTGCACAGTCACTGCGGAGTAGACATGAGATAGACACATTGTTGTAATATAGACCACCTGTAACTTATATAAATAGGGCAGCAATGTAGTAAGGGCTCCTGGTTGAGTTCTCTTGTGATTTTTCCCACTTGATTGCCTACTGAGAGCTTTACTCGCTTGTGTAGCTATTGGACTTTATGTCTAGTGGTTGCCACAACACTTCTAGTAGAACAATCTAATCCAATTTCTTAAGTATAATCTTTAAAATATACAACCAGTATAATAGGTAGAAATATAGTATATAAGCTGAAGCTGAAAGTTATTTGATATTCACATTTTGTATATTCTGGATAAATATACTACTTATCTGCCTTCCAAAATTTTGCTATAGATCTTGATTGCCAAGATGTAAACTATATCTAACAATATTGAACTAAAGTATAACTCTTATATAAGAGTAACTAGCAGGATATGTAGTATTTTTGTAGACTTTCACAATCTCTAGAAAAACCTATGTTTCATTAATACAATATACTGTAATTACACTGTTTATCTCTAGAAGAACCTAAGAGAACAGAATAAGATTTCTAAAGGTAATAAATATTTTATATAGCTATGGAGTATATTATAATCTTCTAGATCAGCTTATATCAGGGTAAATAATAAACACAACATGATCAGTAGTTTTTCTAGTAGAAATATCTAGAATGTTAGCCTAGAATAGAGTTCCTGTTATAAACTAATCTATCTTATATACTACAGACCATGGTCTGCACATACACTATAACTAACCTACTCTAAAGTCTATATACTCTCCATAAAGCTAATATACTATTACTATACTATATAATATTATCTACTCCAAAATCTTCTATAACCTTCTCTGTATTATGTGACTATGATATATATCATGCTTTGTGACTTGTGTGACTGTCACACATGATGTCATATCCCACTCTTTTGTTTAAGTCCAAAATAAAAGTTAAGTCTATCATTTACAACTCTAACAGAGAGATAATAAAAACAGTAGTTAATTTTAAACTCTATAAAAAGCTATAGAATGTAGTAGGTTATAAAAGTAAATATTGTAGGCTTTGGTGGTAGAGTAAGATCAAGAGTTAGTGGTACAAACACTGTAAGCTTTACTAGTAGTATTAGAGTTAAAAAAGCAAATTCCTTTACAAAAAACTTACTAAAATTTCCAGTACAGACTAATCTATCTTATATATATACTACAAACTGTAATCTGTGTGTATACTATATCTAACCTACTCTCAAGTTCATATGCTATCTATAAGGTCAATATATCATAATTATGTTATATAATATTATTTATTCCAGAACCTTCTATAACTTTCTCTTAGTTATATGATATTATGGCTTTTTTCTGGTTATATAATTGTAAGGGGACTAGCTCTTCTGAGACTTTTCTCTTCTATGTTTTTTAGCTAATTCATATTCTATAACTCTTTCCCATATCTGTACTCATCTACTTATTTAATTTTCTGCACTTTAGATCTCTTTAGACTACATACTAATATCTTTAGATATATTACTAAACTTTCTTTTATGCACTCCCTTGTTCTTTCAAAACACTCTGTGATCTTCTGAAGTCTTTTAGTATTATCTACATATCTACTTATTCACTTTTTTATGCTCTAAAAGTACTTGCTAAGCACTTTAGCTTTCTTCTATTTCAGTTTCTCTACTCTAAACTGCTTCTGATTACCTAAGTATTATTATTCCTTGTTTATGTAATCAGAATTCTGACACATCAGAATAGACCTGTTATTATATAGAGTAGTGTCGCATGACCCAAATTCATGCATGTGAATGAACGTAAGAACACGGGTGACCTTTGCGAAGTGACCCAACATACTAACGGCCCGTTGGGAGAATGACCAGCAACTAACTACTCTATGTCACAACTTACCTGGGGTAATTTACCTGTCAGGTAATTTCAATTGGCGTTGGAGTCAGGATAATTCAAGGATAAAATATCGGCGATTCTCAATATATTATATACGACAACGTACTGCGGTAGAACATCCTCACAACGCCGAATATTGAAGCCATGTTCTCCAAGAAATTGACTGCTATTCTCCTTTTAGCACCCTTTGTTTTTGCTGCTCCTGTAGAAGACGTTGGAAAACGCCAGTCAGTCGACACTTCCCAGCACTGTGGTATGTCCCTGACCTCATAATTGAACCATCTGACTTGACCATATCTCGCAGGACAATGGGACACCGTCACTGCTGGTCAGTATACCATGTACCTTGACCAGTGGGGCAAGGACAATGCGTCAAGCGGTCAAAGTTGTGCCAACGTCGTCTCTCTCAGCGGCACAAATCTTGCTTGGCAAAACACTTGGACCTGGCAGGGCGGTAGCGGCGTGAAGAGCTATACAAACATTAATCTCAATGCGAATCTGAACAAGCAACTTTCGGCTATCCAAAACATTGATGTATTTGCCGAATTTCATCCAGTCCATGGAATCAGACCTGACAAACCTGATCTAGGCCGCGTGGTCATGGTCCCAGACAACCTCGGGTTCAATTGTCGCCAACGTAGCATATGATCTCTTTACTTCGTCGAGTGCTGGAGGAAGCAACCAGAATGAAATTATGATCTGGCTTGCCAATTTCAATGCTGGACCAATTTCTTCCCAATATAACTCGGATGGCACACCCAAACCTGTTGCAAGCAACATCAGCATTGCAGGGCACACGTGGTAAGCATATTTGCTCCTTCATTCATTGACACCAGTCTGAGCCCTGGAACCGAACCGCAGGAATCTGTACTCTGGGAGTAATGGGGCTAACAATGTCTTCTCTTTCCTGCTGACGAGTGGAACTGCTCAAAGTTTCAGTGGTGATTTGAACCTTTTCCTCAAGGTAACTGCTCTCCGCCGCTCAATAGTGGTAATCTGAACTTGTCTCTAGTATTTGACGTCGAGCCAGACATTGAGTACTTCCCAGTACTTGACGACTGTTCAGGGTGGCAGCGAGGCCACTTCAGGTACTGCAGTTCTTACCAGGTAAGAGATGATTGTTGGCCTACATTCTAATAACGTCTTCAATTTGGATTATAGTTCTACGTATAGTGTGACAATCGCTTAGAATGTTGACAAATACGTATTTGTTATGATATGTAATTGCTTCGAAAGCGTGAGAAAAACATGTGCTTGCATGATGTGCGATGTGCTTGCTTGCTTTAACCTTCCGCTCGAATCCCGGTTGGAACTCATCCAAGAGTCCAGCTCCACTCCTTGTCTGAAGTGGTCCGTTTCTCCAATTTGTCGAGTGAAGGGCGAATCGATCTATGGAAAATCTGGTTGGACCTTTGTACGATTTCTCTGCTGATCGATTTCTCTGCTGATCATCACCCTGAATCGGGATTTTGCTCATCAAATGTAGCCCCCATTCATAGAACAACATTGACACTTGCGCAAGGATGCGAAGTTTGTCAATTTGCGGCGATCATCATATGTCCTTATTATTTCATCTTAGGGTCATATTATCCCGTGCGGTCCGCTCAGCCAACAGTTTTTCGGCTCTGAATTCCTTTATCTGACATACTGCAACAAGATGGCCCATCCTCCAAACCAGGAATTATTATTTCCCTGTCTTAATCATTACCTTATTGTTATCGCTGGTTGTTGCTGGACCTGAATCGTATGCTATATGGGCTGCTAATTCTGCCATGGTTTAAGGTCAGGAAACGGGCTGGACTCCTCTGTTAACCAGTCGTATCTTACGCTTCAATGCTTCAATGGGGTCCAAGGCAACTTTACCAGAGTACCAGATATGAGTCATACCAGGATTGCATCGTGAGAGGAGCAAGTAGGATTGTTTATGACAGTGGTGCCGTCCGTGGCGGATATTCTTAAGTTTCTTGTTCGCTACAAATATTGAAAGTTTTTACACAGCTTGAAAATTTGCTTATTGGGTCCAGTCAGGTACCACAAAATTCACTTACTCGTGCTTGATCAGTTCGGCAAAGACTGGATCAAAATTTCTTGACCTGTTTGTGGTCCCTTTCCAATGTGTATTATGCACGTTGAAAGCTGAATATAGTTATGAAAAAACAGTGTCATTTCAAGTCAAGGATTGCTTGATGGAATCTATATGGGAGATATTTCCTATGGTCAGTATACGAAGAAAGTGAATTCAAGCTAACGTTTGACAGCTCTATAGGATCGAAAGACAACAACAACATTAGACGCCTCTATCATGGCCACAACTATTCTTATACAACCATTTGGGCTTCAGCAGATCGTGGACATTCTCCTCATTGCACTGGGATGATATGCTATGGTGATACTCTGTCAGCACCTGGCCCACGTGCTGCTACTCGATATTTTGAAAATAATCGTGTACGAGACTAGAGATGCCGCAGATCCCTTATCTGGAGTTTGGTGGCTATCATAACCAAACCAGGGCGCAACTATTTAGAGAACAGCGGGCCTGCGATGCTTGTGTATGGATTGTTGAATGGGGTAAGGTTACATACCTGACCCGACGTTGGAGGGGCGTACCAATATATGACCTCGAACTAGGTCGTCCTAGACAATGACGGGACAGTGAGCTGTACGTTCACAGTGGAGGCATGTATCTCAACCAATTCGATCACAATCACAATCTACTTAACTTGAGCATTCATCCTGTTCAGGTTGGTATTTTGAGTAGGAATAAGGCGTTCAAGATATTGAACCCTGTATGATGGTCTCGTTTCTGGATATAGTAGTACTACATTAGTGTTCCCACTGTCTTGGACAATTTAAAAAGACTGGCTGTATCTCTTCTCGCTAGTATCACATACGAGAAGCTATAACTGATTCATTTGACTGAAAGGCGAATTTGGAATTTCAATGACACTCTTTACGCTCTAGTTACCAGCATGTCCTTCAATCTACAATCAATTTTGATTATGGTCTCGAACGCCGCCGCCATCGCCACCTTTACTCTTTTGGAATTTACAAAGGTTACAGTGACAATTAATCAACGGGTAACTATATACATAGATACCACATACACACACTTGTGGGTTGCCAATATAAATTTACGATACGAAGCATTGTAAAAACTTTCACAGGTTCAAAAAAACTCTATTTTTTTGGAACAAAGCCATGTCCAATCGTAAACATATTCTCCCGAGACTAAGGACACTCAAGAAAATCAGACTCAACGAGATGAAAAAAATAATGAAAAAAGGGAGAAAAACGGATAGGGTATATGCTATAGCAATGTATCTATGTTATATATGAGAGACCTTGGTATGCGATGCAATAGAAGGGAGACAAGAAGAGAAGACGACCATAACGGGGCAAATGCACACTAGTTGAGTAAACAATGTATTAGGGGCGAAGGCATGTGTGCATAAAGGGAATACGAGTGACGCTCACCACGAGAATCAACCAACCAACCAACCAACCAACGGGAGACAAAAATAGAAAAGGAGAGGAAAATTAGATAATACATGTCGAAAAAAAGAAGTTGGGGTAATAAATGAGTCATATACTATGGAAGAACTGCCCGGGTGGGAGAATAGTGATACTGAAAGCGAGAAGAGCAACAACCCCTAACAAATCTGAACTTCCCACTCCCCACCCTCGGCACCGCCAGCCTGAGGCATACTCTTGAGTGCAATTCTCACCCTCCTCTTCTGTCCCTGTGCCTGAGAATCAAGTATCGTAGATCGACTGTCAAAGGTACCCACAGCACCAGTAAACTGTTCACAAGAGGGTACAGTAGATCTCGTGGCAACAGCCGACGGCAGGGTCAAACTATCGCTGGTGGGTGACCAGCTACCCAAGTGGGTGCTGTGACCAAAGGGTCCGAGTCCAAAATCATCCACGGAGCCACCGACACCGAAGAAAGGGTCAGAGGTAGTTGTGGGAGATAAAGCGGAGGTAGCAATGGACGAGGAAGAGGCGGAAGACATGGAGGAGGGGGATGGGGCAGCGTAGATGCCATCCCATCTGATGAGAGGGTCCGAGTCCCAGGAAGAAGTGGTGCCGGGAGAGGTTGCTCTAGAAGAGGTTGAGGAAGAAGGATTGTGTATCCTAACTCGGATTTTACCATTTTCCGGAGATGCATCAAAGGAAACGTTCAGATTACCGAGAGAGCCGGCGTGATCTGGATCGAGATCAGAAGAAAGTGAGAGCCGGCGCGTCAGAGATGGAACGTCAGAAAGATTGTAATGAGGGTCAAGATCCATGATGGAGGAGGGGGTGGATCGAGGCCAATCATAGTCTGTAGGGAGGTAGGAGTCAAAAGAAGGTGGTGAGAGGGGCGTTGGAATCGTGAAACTAGTGTTTGTGGCGTTATGCATGGGCATCGAGAGGAGACTGGGGAGGGCACATAGGAGGACCTGCTTTGCTGTAAATGAGGGACCGAGGAAGGGTGGCTAAGTTTGGCACATACCATCAAACCAAAGCTGGCGCCGGTTTTATTCGGAAGGGGCAAGTTTGTGGTGCGGATAGGAGAAGAGAGAATAGCACTGGAGTCAGAAGCCTCGAGCTTGACTGTGGGTCCTGGGCGGCTTGCTAGTTGGGCATTAAGCTCGCGCTCTCGGTCACGGACGGCAGCAAGCTCGGCCCTGAGCCGCTCAACCTCGGAGGCGAGGGTACTAGGATCAGTAGACGCCTGAGAATTTTCGGAGAGCGCAAGAAGGCGTGCATTCTCAGTTTCGAGCTCAGCAACGCGGCTACAAGT
>JAJOHK020001134.1:0-15750 GCA_022457215.2 Leucocoprinus gongylophorus | reverse complement strand
GCCTGCTCGACACCCTTGATAGACCCTATGCCCACTTGAAACTCCATTTCGGATCCACGAGCAAAATTCTCATCTTCAGTTTGTCTCTCCCATATGTTGCTTTTTTCGGACATCTCATTTTCCCGGGTCCCATCTAGTTCATTGTATACTAGCTCCATTGTTTCCGAATTCGATCTAGTAGTCTTCTCTAAACGATGACTAAGCTGCTTACTCTTTGAGCCATGGTATGATATCAACATGTCTAAGGCCATTTATCCTATTTCTTTCTTTGACACGAATGCCGATGGGATAGGTGACCTTGATGACATCCACGCAAAGCTTGATTATCTCAGGGACCTTGGAATTAATGTTCTCTGGCTTTCACCCATCTTGTGATGATTCAAGGCGCGAGCCAGTGCAAGGTGCGGTGAGGTCCCTTGGTCCAAGGGCGCGGATCACGTGAGTATACCATAACAAGCAAACTAGTGCTTAGACACAGTGAGCATGCACTAAGATAAATCCAAGTAATTACACCCTCTCAACAGGGTGGTATCTACATTTATAAGATAACATCAAATAATAGTTCAGAGGTAAAATGTGGAGATGTCTGGTTGAGAGAAATGAGAAATGTTAGAGCAGGTCAGGTTAGTAATGTTGTAATGTTGGCTGTGGGAATAGTCAAAGACCAATGGTAGTGAATAATAAACATAAACTAGAAGAGAGATATTATAAGAAGTATGAGAGACATGGTGAAGGGGGTAGGATTTGCAACTTGATGCAGCATGCTAATCTAGAGAGCATTCTTAGTCCTCCTTAGGATCCTCCATATCATGTTCAGTAGGTAGGGGCTCTTCAATAGCAGGTGGCTTCCATCTGGGTGGGCCTGTCCCATTCTTGGCAAATACACCTGATCTCTCAAGGAATTTACTTAGAGTAGCTATGCTTTGTTTGGTTTCAAAAATATTTAGAATATATATAAAGTTGAGACATTGTGGAGAATTTGGCAGTAGTTCTCAGATTAGGGACATATGTGAATAATGTGCTCATGTATTTGTAGTTCCTCTTCATAAGGGCAGGATAGATCTTTGTTACAAACTCAGGACCTTAAAGTTGGTCAAGTAAATAAACTTTGTATTAGGTTAATACAAGAGAACTTAATAAAGCTCCTAGGTACAAAGTATCTACCTTATATACTAATGACTGTTGGTCTGTACTCTACTTCTTTAGCCTACCCTAAATAACCATGCATTATTCTTAAGGTCAATATATACTGTATAATATTATTATCCTAGAACCTTCCATATCCTTTAATCATGACTATATGATCATGTGACTGTGACAGCATCATGTGACAGTTGTGACAATGATGTCATGCCAAACCCTAACCCTAAATAAAAGAGAAACAAAAATAAAAATAAAGTAAAAAGGAAATAGAAAAAGAAAAAATAAAATAAAGTCTATTGTTTATAATTTTGACAATCTTCTGAAGGGACTTTTTACAGTTTAAGACTGAGAGTTAGGTCAAGAAAAGGATCTTGTATTAGGTTGACACAAGAGAACTTGATAGAGTTCCAAGTACAATATATTTACCTTTATATATACTAAGTTAGTAGTCTATGCTATACAAATTCTAACCTATCCTAAAAGCCATGTGTATTACATGCCATTGACATATAGTATAATATTATTGTTCCAAGATCTTCTCTATTCTTTTATGTGTTATATAATTGGATGATCTACTTGTGATAGATATCATATCTTATTACAATATGATGTCATGCTATTATTCCTAACTAAGTTCAAAATAAAATAAACCAAGTCTAGGACTACAGATTGGTAATAGTCTCTAAAGTAGCCATGTCCTGTTTTATATTAAATGAAACAGCCAAAGATTTCTCTTTGGTTGTGTAAGACTTTAAAATAGAAGATAGATTAAAGAGATGGGAGAATGCAGTTTATAAGAGTTTATTATCTACTCTGTGGTTAGTTTCTTCATACCCATTTCCATTTAGTAAGAATGCATTCATATGCCTGATAGGTTGCTAAAGTAGCTGTATTAATAAATTGGCTCTGGAGTTTGATGTATTTTTTGGCTAGTTTATTAGATTTTTCATTTCCTTTGATTTTGATGTGGCCAAGAGACTAGGAAATAGAGATATGGTAGTGTGGTGAGGAATTGAGCTAGATAAGAGCATTTCAGGAGAAAATATACACTATAAGTGTTATGGCAACCAATACAAGTAACAGTGAAGGTACAAAAACTTACATAGGACCAGTATATCTTCATTACTCTTGTATTAAGGTTTACAAGAGGAACTCAACAGAAAACCTTCTACTACAACATATACTATATATACTAGTCTGTACTCTATAATATGTATAGTCTCTCCTAAAGTTTATATATCATTTATAGAAGAAAAATAAGAAAATAAAATAAAAGAGAAAGAGGATAAAATAAAGTCAAGTCTATTATTCACAACTCTGATATCAGAAGCCTTTCATCATAACCAGGTCAAAAACAATACTTCTGCTATTCTTCTTTATATTCAACAGTTTGAATCAGTGTTTGCTAAGAAAGACTTCAATATTCTTTTAAACTACTGTAAGTAGGATCATAATATTGAATTAGTCCCAGGAGCTAAGTTCAAGATATCTAAAGTATATCTCTTATTACCTATAGAGCAGACTAAGTTGAATGTATTCATCACCAAGAACCTTCACATAGACAGAATAAAACTATCTAAGTTTTTCATAGCTATGCTAGTCTTTTTTATCAAGAAAAAAGATAGCTTGCTTAGATTGGTACAAGACTATATAAATTTCAATGTGATAACTATCAAGAACAAATATCTGCTTTCACTGATCTCTGAGCTAGTTACTAAGCTCCAAAAAGTCTATTACTTTACTAAGCTAAATATTTGCTAGAGACTCAATAATATCTATATCAAGTCTGGTAATGAATGGAAGATAGCCTTCCACATGAACTATAGCTATTTTGAATCTTTGGTAATGTTCCTTGATATAACAAATAGCCCTACTATTTTTCAAACTATAATAAATAATATCTTCTAGAATCTTATAGTAAATAGTATCATCGTAGTATATCTTAACTAATCTTTACCCAAACATTGGAAGAGCACCACTAAGTAATCTATATAGTTATAAAAAACCTAGTTAAGCACAAATATTTCTTACATTCTGAAAAATATGGATTTAACAAACAGAAGATCAAGTTGAGATGAATCTTATTAAACCACAAAGAATTGTACCAAACTACAGGTCTTTTTAGGCTTTACTAACTTCTACCAGTGGTTCATTTGGAGGTTCTTATTCATTATATGGCTTTTCTTTGATCTCACTGGCAGTAATAGTACTTGGACATGAACTCTGGACTAGCAGATAGCATTTAATGTTCTAAAAACTACAATTATCTCTGTATCTGTCTGAGCCTCCCTAAATACAACCACTCTCTTCTGCATTGAAGCAGATAGTTCTGACTATGTAATAAGAGCAATCCTCTTTTAGAAGTTGAATGTAAATGGTAAATAGCATCTAGTTGTAGTCTTTAGCAAGTTTATTTCTCTTATTAAGTATAACTACAAGATTCATAACAAAGAGATAATAGCAATTATCTAAGCTTTCAAAGAGTGGTGACTGTTATAGACTCAAAACCTTAGAGTTGGTCAAGAGACTAAACCTTATACCGGGTTGATACAAGAGAACTCGATAAGGAGCTCCTACTCTATCTACCCACTATATATACTGACAGTCCTGGTCCATGCTACAACATTATATAACTGACCCTAAAGTCCATGCTCTGTCCTCATGTCTTATTACTCATCCACATGTGTTTTCCATAAGGCCACCATGCTTCCTACATGTGCCTTGATGTCATATCTCCATTGTCCTACGTTATCCATCTTCATCTCCATCGTACATGCGTACACCATGTATGCACCATGAGGAACCCTTGTCCCTTAGCGTCACTCCTAACCCTAACTCCATCTCTAGACTCTTTCCGATCCTTCTAGACTCTAAGTCCTTCCAGACCGCTCTAGACTCTATCATATGACTTTCAGGTCATGTACCTATCTCCTAACCCTTTGTCTATTGTAGACTAATAATTACCTAAGGTCCTAACCCTAACCCTAGTCCAAAGTCTGTCCACACTTTCGTACTATAACAGTGACACTTTCTGGAAAATGTACTAAACCCTACTACAATCTGAACAGACTAAAAGAATCTGGAGTACTTTATGACAACCAAGAAACTCAACTACAAGCAAGTACAGTAGCTGTTGTACCTAGCAAGATTCAATTTTATTCTATATCACTACATGGATAAGTCTATGAATAAGCCAGACACACTGTACAGGAGGCTAGACTATGGTAATGGTCTGCATGATAATGAGAATATAGTATTACTCAAGCCAAAGTATTCAGTAGTATATACATTAGAAGAACTGGCATTTAAAGGTAAGAAATATAGTCTTCTCATGAACATCTGTCAGAGAAGAAGAATAGAACAATAAGAGAAACCAGTGGTCTTCATAGCTAGATAAATTTGTTAATATATCTCTAAATTGGTGTAGGCTTCAGAGTGGTTTGAAACAAATGGTCTGCTTCTCTTTCAGAAAAAGATCTATGTCTCTGATATTATAGACTGACAGCAGTGTATCATCTCTCTCCATCATAATACAAAATTTGTCAGATATGCTAGATATTGGAAGACTCTAGAGTTGGTATCATAAAGCTATTGGTGGTCTCTAATGTCAGTACTTGTGATTTATGTCTGTGGACCAAGCCTATCTCTCATAGAGATGTATCTACTATCTGTACCAAATATAAGGTAAGAGACCATTAATGTTAACTTTGTTGTAAAACTCTATAAATCTGTAGGATTCAATATGATAATAACAGTAGTAGACTCAGTTTCCAAAAAAGCCCACTTCATTCTTATTCATACTATGGTTACTACAGAAGGTGCTGCAAGGCTCTCTTTATATTATATCTAGAAGCTCTACTGCCTCCCCAATTGTATAATCTCTAACAAAGGGCTGCAATTCATTGTATTCTTCATCAAAGAGTTATATTGTCTACTTAGAGTTGAAATTGCTATGTTCATGGCCTGACACCCTCAAATAGATGGTCAGACAGAATAAGTGAACCAAGAACTCAAATAGTACTTATGGATATTTGTGTTATAGTATGTTTGAACCCTTATATTTTATTTTAATTTATTTATTTTTTGATTTGATTTCTTATGCTAGAAATTACAGGGGGAGAGATGGCATAGTGGAAGAGACCCCCATCCATGTATATTATGCCTACCTCAAACCTACTTGAGGTTATGGGTTCAATTCCTTAATAGTCCTTTGTGTTGGGTAACTATATAAAAAGGTTAGGGTATTGATATTCTATACATAATTTCTTCTGTAGGCACAGACTGCCATTGTACTCTGTGTAATAAATTGTTGACTTAGGAAAAATGCTTTTTTACAAAAGAATATACTTTTATAGGATTTTTAAGCATATAAGACTTCTTGGAATGTATTAGCAAAAAGACTTTATACTCCTAAATGATATCTCAAGCTCTCTCAAGCAAACATCCACTCAAAAGACATTATGATAGCTATTAACTAGATCTCAGAAAGACAAGATCTTTAGAAATAAGAAACACTATTGCACTTGCAAAAGACTAGCTACAAAGTATAGGCATGTCAAGATCAAAGAAGGTAGACTTGATTTATTTTATTTTTCTTTTCATTTTTTATTTTCTTTTCAATTTATTTTTCTACTTTTCCATTTTTAGAACAACTAGAGTTAGGGTTGATTGGTGACACTATCACATCAGTCACCTGATAGCATAGTCACAAGATATATCATAAGACTTGGGAGAATTTAGTAGAAGATTGAAGAATAAATGACATCATACAACATGGATACCACATGTTGGCCTCATGGACTACACATGGTTGTTTAGGGTAGGGTGCACAGTAGTTAGCACGGACCATCTGTAGGACTATATAAGATAGACTAGTTTGTAGAAGAATTCTCTATTGAGTTCTCTTGTGTTACTCAATACAAGAGTTGTTCTTTTGTCTAACCCTAAAGACTTAAGATCATAACAAGGCACTTATGAGAATAATTCAAATAGTAACAAACATTTGGATAGTAAGATAAAGCAGAAACATGCTAGATCAGAAGCTAATGAAGTTTAAAATAGTATTGTGAGTAAGAGCAGTCTATATAAATGGCTAAGGAGTATTGTAATATAATATAGTTAATGTTGTGGCAACTACTAGTATAAGAACAACCAATAGACTACTAATTAAACTTAAGAGTAAAGTATCTCATAGAGATTATAAAAAAACTCAACAAGAAGTCCCCAATGAATTGCTACCCTATTTATATAATATATACATGGTCCATGCTAATGATTAATAGTTCTACTCTAAGGTACACATGTTGTCGATGAGTCCACTACACTACTACTACAAGGTGAACATGTTTCTTGACATTATTGTTCAAGTCTCTTCTACTATATTCTAGATCTATAACATTACATCATGTGATGCATCATGTGATCATGGTCATATGCCTTTTTGTTGTCTAAGAAAAGAAAAAAATATTAAATCAAGAAAAAATAGATAAAAAGGAATAATCATAGCTTATCTCAGTACTCAATGTAGTGGTTAATAACTGAAGAAGATAAAATATAAAATATACCTTAAATACCAACAACAAAAGTGATTGCTTATTAGTGAAACAATTAATGGTCCATTATTCTGGTGGTAAATACAGTAGTCAATACTTTGTTATACTAACAAGAAGAAATGGAATAGATATTTACAAGTAGAAAACAATTATTTATTTGATATCAGATTGTAAATAGAGAGATGACCATATACTTGTGAAACCTTAGAAAGCTTTCTTATGGTAATCTCCATTCTTTAGGTTCATTCTCTGTATTTTTAGACTAGTACATAAGCTATGAGTGAAGGGGAGTAAGAGAGAGAACCTTTATCCAAATTTCCCTACTCAAGAGCAGTTTAACCTTTATTTTATTGAGTGAGCATCATTAGTATTTACTATTACTTTCAGGCAGGTTTTGGAGAGTTTTAGCAGCCTAAGAAAAGCTAGCAAGGTAAATATCAGTTGGTATCTTCAGTTGTAAGGTTTGACTTGAGAGATGTCTTTAGGGTACATCATCTAGGATAGATAGTTGTCGGAAGCTCTTAAGAAGCTTTGCAATCTATTCATTAGATTTTCCAATGTAAGGTTTACTGTTTAGAAGTGTGTTAGCAAGGAAAAGTGGTTGCAAGTAGATGTTACTTATATATTCCTTTTAATATTCTTCTTAACTTCATTCTTTCACATTTACAAGAGCTCTTTTAAGAGTTTTATATGCTCTACTCCTCTTATATATTATTCTTTTGACTTCTTCTTTCAATTCCTGATACTGATATTGTCCTCTTTGAATTCTTTAGTGTACAGTTAAGAGCTAGTGTTATATTGTTCTTGTTGCACCCTAGTATGATCTTTTTTTCTACTTGTTCCCAAATGAACTGGTAGAGTACTTAAGATAGCTGTTGCCTTTAGAAAATCTCCATTTTGTTTTCTTAGATTTTTCTGGAAATGAGTTATGTATTAAATATTACTTGTTAATAGACTTAAGTTTTTCTAGAGTTATAATCTCTACTGAATTACTATGGTCTTTATCTATTTGCACTAACAGCATCTCCAGAAAACTCTATCCTGTTCTCTTAGGATTTTTCTAAAGTCATAATCTCCACTATATCTTTACTACTAAAATATCCACTCAGTGTTATATTATGAAACACCTAAGTTCTTCTATGATACTTGTATTTGAGGACTGGTAAATATATTGTAATCTTTAGTCAGATAATTGAACATTATTAACAATAAACTCCAGTATTATAGAAACACACTTATCTTGTCAAACTGTTATAATTCAAACCTCAAAGTATTAAGATAAGATAAGAACCTTATATAGGGATTACATAAGAGAACTCAATGAAGTTCTAGTTACAGAGTGTCTACTATATATACACTTAGCTAATAGTCTATGTTATACTAAACCTAGCCTACTCTAAAAAGATATGCTGTTGATATGTAGTACAACATTATTATTCTAAAACCTTTTATGTCTCTTTATGACACATGATTGTATAACCATAATATATGACAGATGTGTAACATCATGCTAACCCCTAACTCTAAGTACAAAATAAGAAAATAGATAGAAATTAAAAAAATTAAAAAAAATTAAAAAAATTTGAGTTCACTATCTTTAACTCTGACAAGAACTTACTTTCTTGAACTTTGTCTATTCTTCTAAAGTTACAACTCTGTAGCAGATAGATAATATGGCATATAAGCTAAAGCCAAGATTATTTGCAAAGTCTATAACTCTTTACTCTTGAAACAAGTTCTAATGTTTGGTACAACTATGATACAACTCTATAAATCTTTACTCTAAGTATGAACCATACCTAACAAAAAGTAACAATAGATTATGGAGATAGTAAACTATTAGTAATTATAAGTTTCATTAGCTATTATTGATATATTTACATAATCTAAATTGCATTGAAAAGTACTTATCAAACTGTCACTGATGATATATAATATATTGTATATCAATCAGTATTAATATACTAATATAATTAGATAATTACTAAATTAGCCTAACAGTTACTATGACAGCTATTAGTGCTGATATGTCATATGCTAAGTCTATCTGACCAGAGTATATATTACTGTAGTGATACTATCTTATCAATATCTAATCTACAAGCCCACCTTCCCTGCAACATGCTCTTATAGCAGTAATGCAACAATTTAGATATTCTATCTTTTATAATGGGGATACTCCTATCTAACTTGGTCTTCCATGGCAGATTCATACTCCTGTTAGTGTTTCACTACTTAAACCTCTGCTTAGGACAATAGAGGCTATATTACTAGAACCCTAAGCATCTCCTATAGTCCTTACTTATATATAAGACTAGTAGTTAAATTGTAATTTACTAGTCTGATAATTAACAAAGATAATTCTTATTGAACTTGATCTCTAGTATTCAATGATAACACACCAATCAGCACTTACTCCCATCTCAGACTTCATTCTTTCACCTAAAGACATGGTAGACAGATAGTATAGTACATAAGCTAAAGCCAAGATTATTCCACAAGTCTGCACATCTCCAAGTTCACCTTGTCAACTTTCACTCCTGACAGTATTATTAGACTTCCAAGTCTACTATTGCTTCTGAGCAGTTCTATCTGCTAAATCGTCTATTGCAGTTATATCTGCAAAACAACTTTGCACTTTAAAGCCCAAATAGCTTTCTCTTGCTATAACTCTTCAATTACAACTCTGGTCCTATTGCTTGGAATATCTTTCAATACTATTTCACATTTCAGTGACAATCTTGCTTATCTGCCAAATACTTCACAATATTCAAGATGGATTTATCAAAGAGGCTAATCATCTCCAAAGTCTCCTTATAATACTATTCAATCTGGCTAGACAGTTTTGCTTGTTCCTAGCCCAAGTATTATCACTATAGATAATAATCCTAATTGAGAGGATGCTTTCACTACTAATCCTATTACTAATCTGACATCTAATAGACCTACTTCTTTTACTTGCTTATAGTCAAAACCCTATTGGAGTAATAATACTAATGAACAGTTGGCCAACATACTTAGCCAACTTGCAAATATGCTTAATTCTAATCATACTCCCAGTTCCAATATTAATTCAAGAAGAACTAAAACCCACATCCCTGATACATTTAGCAATACTAAGTCTGACAAGCTCAATAATTTCCTATTCCAATATTGTCTTTATTTCCATACTAATCCTATGTAATTTGATATAAACATTGCAAAAATCAATATTGCAATGACCTACCTTACTGGAGTAGCCTAGGATTAGTTTGAGATAGGCCTCAACCAGAAAGACCAAGGCATTCTACAAGACTGGCTCTCTAATTAAAACCTTTTTATTAACAAGCTACATTGATATTTCTATCTCTTGGACTTTATTAGTAAAGCAACCAACATGCTGGACAATTTCCACATGAAATTTGGTGATAATATTTCTACTTACAATATAAATTTCATGCACTATGCTTTCCAATTAGATTGGAGGAATAGTGTTCTATGCTACTACTATTATTAGGGGCTTTCCAATCAGATCTAGGATTCTATCTCTACCCAGAAACAAGGTAAACCTATCTCATTCTAAAATATATATACTTTAGTGATAACTATCAATCACCACTACTGGGAGCATGACTATAAATGCCACTATGCCAGATAAGCAGAAAAAAAGGCTTTTGAGTCTTACTCTTAGAAATAAGATAAAGCTTCCACTGCTGGTAATTCCATAACCTCCTAAAACAAGGCAAACACATTCCTAGTAGCTTTATCTACCAAATTCTCTCCTTCTAACATATCATCTTCTGCTCCTAAAAAAAAATCTAATTCCTCATAGATAAACCTCCCTTCTAAGCTGGCCAGCAATAGAAAGTTGACCAGTGACAAGTACAAGAAGTGTTATGATTCAAAGCTCACAGTGTTAAGCAATGAAACAACTCTTGTATTGAGTAACACAAGAGAACTCGATAGAGAACTCTTCTACAAACTAGTCTACTTTATATAGCCCTACAGATGGTCTGTGCTCACTACTGTGCACCCTACCCTAAACAACCAGGTGTAGTCCATAAGGTCAATATGTGGTGTCCATGACGTCATTTGTTTTTTGAATCTTCTACTAAGTTCTCCCAAGTCTCATGATCAGTCTTGTGACTTCGCCATCAACTTGTGACTGATGTGACAGCGTGACCAATCCACCCTAACCCGAGATGTTCTAAAAATAGAAAAAGAAAAGAAAGAAAAAGGAAAAATAAAATAAGAAGAAAAAAGAAAAATAAGATAAAGTCCACTGTCAACGATCTTGACATATATTTGTATTGGACTAAGTACTTACTTCTAATAATAGACACCAACAATTGTTTGAATGAAGTTTTTCCTTTCTTTAATAGTTCAAACAAAGAACTTTCTCCAGATTTTCATCTAGTTGATTCTTTTTCTAATTGTTTCTCTTTTCTGTGTTATAGCAACTACTAGACACAAAGTCCAATAGCTATACAAGCGAGTAAAGCTCTCAGTAGGCAATCAAGTGGGGAAAATCACAAGAGAACTCAACAAGGAGTCTCTGCTAAATTAGAGTCCTATATATACAAAGTACACATGGTCTATGCTACAACCTCATGTCTACCTCATTTCCTACTCAAGGCCACTATGTTGTATATATATGCCCTGACATCATCTTTCAGACCCTTTTACCATGTTCTAGGCCTATGATGTCACATCATGTGACTCTTTATTATCCAAAAGAAAAATAAAAATTGTTAGTGTTCAAGCGTCCCATAACATTCTGATAGTAAACTGAAAAATCCCAAATCATTAACTGCCCAATGGAACAAATTGGACAACATATACAAAGATTCTCTCATCAAACAGGATATAATACTCATTATAGTGGATGCAAGTATTAAAAAAACATAATCATTGTGTTACAAACTTTGTTTAGCTTGTATTTTCACAACCAGTAGACTGATTTTTACAAACCAAGTTGCAATGAAAAGCCCCAAATAAGGGCTATCTGCATATATACAGGATGTACAATAGCAACAACAAACAACCAAGATATCAGGCCATCAGTAACTATAAAATTTTCATTAACTATTATCTCATGAACAGATTTACACAATTAAACTTGTATTGGAAAGTACTCATCAAAATACTCCTGATGATATATAGTATATTTCATAACAATAAGTATTCATAGAGATACAAGCATATTAATGTAATAATATAGTTATCTTTTAAAGTTAGCCTGACATCTGCTATAACAGATAATAGTCCCACCAGGTACAAGTTTTGATCATGTAATGGAAACAGCTTATATAAACTATCACTATTTTATATAAATACTTCTGTATCTGAGAATTAGACCTCAGATGACAACATCAATATAATTATCAATCATTATTCCTCATTATCATTGATATCAATTAATCATTATTGTTATCATTATTGAACTTCTGGATTACTTCTAAACCTCTGAAAGTATATCCAAGGTTTAGATATCACAAATAAGTGAGTAGTTTATTTTGTGATATATTATGATCTCTCATACTTGCAGTAAACAAGAAATCATTGCCAAAATGACTCATTATGCAACCAATATCAATTCTACCAACATAGAACTCTCCACTATCAGATACAGGATCAACTATACTATTCATTTACCAGATGTTAATTACATCATTATCATCACAGATACTATTCCAACAGCCAGACAGATCTTTGATATATTAATTCATTTATACCAGTTACATTCTATTACTATATTAAAGAATCTAAAGAAATTCTTTAATAAGAACCCCAACAACATTATTGAATATTGGGATTGTCTAGATAGTATCAAGTAGTCTCCACATATATTAGTCAACAAAGAGATAAAGCATTTCAAAATTGACCTTGTACTCCCAAGCAAATTGTCATGGGAATTCAGCAGAAAAGAGAAGTGTGAATCCATCATTCAAAAATGGGAAATAATTTTCCAAGCATCAGAATTCAAAGGGAGAAAATTTCTCAAGTTAAATGACAATGATAACACACCAATTTATCTTACTTACACTAAGGATAGAGTTTAGTTGAAATATTTTGGCTTCTCAAAATCATTATATACTTGGTTTACCAGACTGGTTACAAATCATACACTAATCAGTGAATATAGGCTTAGGTTTTTTTCCAAATAATCCATTATATGTTTTTGCAGTGATTATCCAATAAAAGTGAGGAAGTATATTCTATTCAAATGTTTACAGTACAGAAAGTCTTGGAATCCAAAGAGAGTATCTCTAAAAAATATTCTAACTTTCTTAGAGTTCAATCCTGGAATATTTTGCTTCCAGGAGAATATCATGTAAAAAGAATGAATCTTTTCATTTATATATTCTAGTTTCTTTTCTCTTATTTCTTTTTATCTCTCTTTGTTTTTGTCTTATCTAAGTAGTTATATTATAACTATCATAGCCTACCACCATGTCCTGTATAATAAATTATTGATTTAAAAAATATGATGTTACATATGACTGTCACAGCTATTACACATTGTGACAATGTATGATAGTATTGAAATATAGAAGAACTTTTATGATATTCTATTTATTTAGGAACCTTTCTGGAATTTTATTTGCTTTGTACTTATTACAATCCTAAGCTTGGCTTAGGTTGCAATTTAGGCAAATACTTGAGAAAGAATACAAGAAATGATCAATTAGTAAAGTGTAAAGATACAAAATTCTATCTACTACTATATATATCTATAAACCATGATGAATAGTTAAGGTATCTTTGAGGAAACAATAAGTAGAGAATGAGGCAAATATAAGGGTACCTCTACTACTACATGAGGTACTGACTGATAAAACATGAAGAAAGTATATAGTATAGCAAGATAGAAGACTAAATGAAACAACCCCAACATATGTTCAAGTCAAGACAACCATAAGGTAAACACTTGTAAGATATGAGGTCTAAACTATAACAACACTATCTACTACAACCTTTGGAGAAGATGAGGTTGTTAGAGCTCCCATTCATCTATATTGGACCCAGGTGGTCCAATCTCCACATAATCTTAAGCAAATATCTAGAATTATGTATTTTATTCATTCTAGACTATCCAAACTTATTTTATACTCAGAAGAAACATAGCTAGTATTACAAAATAAACTACTCACTTGTTTGTAATATTTAAACCTTGGATGTACTCTCAGAGATTTAAAAGTAATTCAGAAGTTTAATAATTATGATTAAGATCAATACAGATATTAATGATAATGAGGGATAATGAATGATAATAATTGATATTGTTAAGTCTAAAGTATAATCCTCAGATATAGAGGTATATATACAAAAGACTGATAGTTTGTATACAAGCTGTTTCCATTACATAATCAAAACTCATACCTGATGAGGCTATCATCTGTTATAGCAGATGTCAGGCTAATTTTAGAATATAACTAATTATATCACTATATTGATATGCTTGTATCTCTATAAATATTTATTGCTATAGAATATATTATAAATCATCAGAAATGGTTTGATAAGTACTTTTCAATACAAGTTCAATTATATGAACCTACTTAGCCATTCATGAGATAATAGCCAATGAAACTATTACAGTTACTGATAGCTTGATATCTCAGTTGTTTGTTGTTACTTTTGTATATTCTATATATATGCAGATAGATCTTATTTGGGGCTTTCCATTACAACTTAGTTTGTGAAAATCAGTCCACTGGTTATAGAGATATAAGCTAAATGAAGTTTGTGACAGCCTTAGATAAATAGAAGGAAAAATTCTAGAAATGTCTGCCTGTTTGTCTTTTTATCCAGGTTAGATAGAGTCTTCTTGTTGGAAGATACTCTGTTGAATTGAGCAGATATATATTGTCTAAATATTTTGTTGTTCTTTTTAGCTATAATTTTGTCTTAATTAGATTCATAAATTGCCAAAATAAATTTCCATATTACATATCCAAAGTCTATAATTTGCAGAATATCCCAAGCTGTCCTGTTTTCCAATAATCATTGTTTGATGAATACTACAATTTTAAGAAGAGAGCATATAACATTCTTGACATTACCCTCTAAGTAATTGTCTATGCTAAATAAGAAGATTGGACAAAAGTTACTGTTCCACAATAGTAGGCTCATAGATTAGTCCTCTTAATATGGGATGATCATGGACTTAGAGTCTTAAGGCATACTTGTATTGTTAGCTTCTGCTGCATAAGGAACACATGTGTTCTCATTTGCTGGTACTGTATTATCAGAGTCTTCTACTCTCTCTTTCAAGGATATATAAGAAAGAGCAGAAATTTTCATTTCTCCCTACTCAACTTGCTCTGCCCATAGAGAACAATTGGCTATTGCTTGGATGTGATTGACATAAGTAATAGAAGATGCATTGGAATGCACCAACAATTCTTTAGAACTGTTAATATTATAGATAGAAGACTGGTCTTTAGGAGTATAAACTTTAATATCTATTGGTATAGTTGTAGACTGATCTTGTAGACTGATTAAAGGGTTAATAGTAAAATAAAAAAACATATTTGCTAAATCTCTTTTAGGCACTACCATATAGAATGATGATAAGAGAAAAAGAAGTGATGCTAAAACTAATAACACACATGCTATATTCTTGTTAAAAATAATATTAGGAATAACATTATCAAAATGATACTTTACTCATTGTAGCACCAGCATTACTTAAAGAATAGAAGATGACCATCATATCAATTGGACAAAGATATGAATTTATAGAAAATAGACAGGACTACAAGATAGAATTAGAAATTACTTATAGTAAAAGAAGATTATTCATGGATATTGGAAAAGCCAAGGATAACTACAACAAAGAAGAGAAATCTATGCAATAACTATAGACACATAGTAAAGAATTGTAAAAATCCAAATAAAGAAAGAGAGACAAGTAAGTGTCACAAATACAATAAAGAAGTATACTGTTAGGAGCAATCAACACTCACCAAGGGTATCTGCAGATATAGCATAAAAAACAAAAATAAAAGTTAGATTAGCAGTTGAAGATTAGATGTGGACTAAAAATAATGTTATATGGATAATAGTCTTA